>OX421979.1:4102500-4271496 GCA_949128135.1 Parasteatoda lunata | reverse complement strand
ACCATGAACTTGGTCTAAAAAACGAGTGCTTAGTTTAAATAAGTGATAAAATATAAAAAAGGTAACATTTAAAAGGTAAAATTAAATCGAGGTATAAAATCCAATGTCCTTAAGGTATAACAGAAGATTATAGTGTGGTTTATCGCCAATAAGTAAATGTAAAATAGGATTATTACAGCCAAAATAGCGTTGTCTTGGAAATTTAAATTTGTTGCACTGGGTCAGAACGTGTTTCGCAGTTAATGGTTCATTACAGCTAGAGCAATATGGTGCAGGTTCACCTAGTAAGAGATGTCTATGTGTAATACGTGTATGACCAATACGCAAACGATTCAATATAACTTCGTATTTTCTCGGCAAACTTTGTTTCATTACTGGTTCTATATTTGGTATCAGACTGTGTAACTTGTTATTTGTCTCCTCATTCCAACTTTTTTGCCATTCGAACTGTAGTGTAAGATTAATCGCATTTCTAATATCTGAATATGATAATGGTCGAACTGAAAGGTTTTGGGTCAATTTAGCTAATTCGTCAGCCTTTTCATTACCCAGAATGCCACAGTGCCCAGGAATCCACGATAACATCACAGAATAACCCAAACTTTGTAAATTTTCATAAGTATAAACAACATTAACTACGATTGAATGAGACTTATATGTAATATTGTTTAATGCTGCCACACAACTTTTAGAATCTGTATAAATGTACCATTTTTTGTGTGTTTGGGTAAGGATAAATTGTAGAGCTAATAAGATGGCATGAGCTTCGCATGTAAAAACTGAACAAGATGGATGCAGTTTTTCAGTGATCATTTCATTCGGCGTGACCACTGCTGATGCTGTATGACAGTCATTCTTCGAGCCATCAGTGAAAATAGGGTTAAAATCCTGATATTGTTCACGATGCGAATTAAACATTTGTCGGTACATTAAACTAGATGTCTCTTGTTTTGTTTGATTTTTAAAAATATCAACAGTGTTAAAATACATTACATTCCAAGGAGTTAGTTGTTTAAATGCTGGTAGAATTTCATAATCCTCTAAATTTAAAATAGATAAAAGCTTTTTCATCCTGAGTCCAAAAGTCGGAGTACAGGATGGTCTATTGTTAAAAAGTACTTCATGATCGGGTGTGAAAACCTTGTCAAACATGGGATGACTCTTTAGATGAAAGTAGTAATTTAATGAAAGCTTAGTTCGTCGGGAGATGAGAGATGGTTCCTGAGTTATTACTTGCAAACTTTTAATGTGTGAAGTGCGAAAAGCACCAGTTGCTATACGCATGCAGCTATTATGAACTGTGTCTAAGTAACGTAAAACCGATTTTCTAGCAGATGAGTAAATTGCAGAACCATAATCTAGTTTCGAGCGGATGATACTTCTGTAAATTTTGATCATTGAATTTGTGTCTGCTCCCCATGAACAATTTGATAGAACTTTTAGCAGGTTTAACTTTGTTACACATGTCTTTCTTAGGTACTGGATATGAGGTTTAAATGTCAGTTTTGAGTCTAAAATCAATCCTAAAAATTTTACTTCATTTGTGACTGGAATAAGCGAATTGTTCAAAAATATTTCAGGATCAGGATGGATACCTCTTTTCCTACAAAAGTGAACGCAAGACGTCTTAGTCGGTGAAAAAGTAAAACCATTTAAATCTGCCCATTTTAAAACCTTATTTATAGCATATTGAAGTTGGCGCTCTATAGTGCGCATATGCGAAGCTCTACACGTGATGCGAAAATCATCCACAAATAGTCTGCCGTCAACTGTTGGAGGCACGCAAGATAATATTTCATTAATTTTAATAAGGAACAGTGTCACACTTATGACACTGCCTTGTGGAACTCCTTCTTCCTGCTCGAAAATATCAGAAATGACTGGGTCTAAAAAAACTTGAAAAGTTCGGTCTGTTAGAAAATTTTGAACAAAATAAAACATATTACCGGTTATATTATACATGATGAGATCTTTCAAAATACCGTGCTTCCAAGTGCGATCGTTAGCCTTTTCCATGTCGAAAAAGACAGCTACTAAATGTTGACGCTTTAAAAAAGGTTCTCGTATTTCTGTTTCAAGTATGAGTATATTATCTATTGTTGAGTGACATTTTCTAAAACCACTTTGTCCTCGAGATAAAATCTTACGAGATTCGAGTACATGTACTAATCTATTATTTATGATTCGTTCAAGTAGTTTGCACAGACAACTGGTTAGAGCAATAGGTCGGTAATTGGTTGGGTTTTTTGTGTCCTTGCCGGGTTTGGAAATAGGTATGACATATGATCTTCGCCATGCTGTAGAACACACTTTTTTTGTCCAGATATAGTTGAATAGCTGCAATATAGTCTCGAGGTGGGTCTCTGTTAAATGTTTAAGCATGCTGTTGTGAATTTTATCAGGTCCGGGAGAAGTATTCTTACATCGATTAATGGCTATTTTTAGTTCGGTCATTGTCAATTCTGTATTATAGTCGTCAATTGGTAATAGGGATGGTTTCAGAGAATATTTTTCTGCTTGGAACCTGTAGTTTTTAAAAGTTTGAGAGTAGTTATTTCGACTTGAAGCATTCGAAAAACTTTTGGCTAGAGTATTTGTTATTTCTTTTAAATCTGTTATTTTGTTGTTATTTACTTCTTAACTTCTAAATTAGAGTAATGTCCGGATATTGCTTTGATCTTTTTCCATATTTCTTTTGAAGGAGTATTAACATTAATTTCACTGACATAAGTTATCCAGGATTTTTCTTTGGCTTTGACGACGGGTTTTACGGGCTAGAGCGCGAGCTTGTTTGAATTTAATTAAGTTTTCAACTGTAGGGAATTTGCGAAACTTTCTCCAAGCCTTTTTTTGAGCTTTTCGAGTTTGCAGGCATTCATGATTCCACCAGGGCTTTGGTTGCTTAGGTAATTCTGGAGATGTATATGGCATAGATTTTTCAGCTGCTGAGATAATTGCATTAGTTACGTATTGTGTTGCATGATCAATATTACTATTATTTATGAGTTCTGAATTTAATACAATAGATGATTGAAATACAGACCAATTGGCAGCAGATATACGTAATTTTGGAATTCGCTGTATATTGTATGAAACTGATAGAGAAATGTTTATAATTAGAGGGAAGTGATCACTTTGGTAAAGGTCATCTTCTATTGAAAGCTTTAAAAATGGGAAAATTTGAGGAGAACAGAAGGCTAGGTCTATAGAATGGTAAGTTCTTGAGGGAAAGTGAAAATGGGTTATTTCATTTGTATTGAGTAAGCAAAGTTGAAAATCGTCCATCAATTTTTCTATTTGAAGACCACGAGAATTAGAAATATTACTTCCCCAAAGTTTGTTGTGGCCATTTAAATCACCAATTATTAGATACGGAGTCGGTAGTTGATTAACAAGATTCTCTACGTCAGTTTGTAGAATTGGTTTATTTGGAGGTAAGTATAAACAGCAAACAGTAATTAGAGTTTTAATTGTTATTTGGGCAGCAACGGCTTGTAATGATGTACTTAAAGGAATAATAGAAAATGGATATTGGTTGGATATGAGAAGTGAAACTCCTCCACATGCTTTATTTCCGTGAATAAAATCATTTCTAATGTGAGAATAAAACTTTATAGCTGCTTTATGAGAAGTTTTCAAAAACGTTTCTTGCAAAGCAAAGCATATAGGAGTATGGATGTCAATAATAGTTTTAATATCTGTCAAATTACTATAAAAACCACGACAATTCCAAGATAAAATTTTATTAATCATTATTTAGTAATTTTAGATTTTGCTTTCTTAGGACTAAGGTTAGGTGGCGTTACCATCCCCTTTTCAATTATCATTCCAGAAATATTATGCTCATCTGCACAATTCTCGTCAGTGCTCATCGCATCTGATTCTGAACTTTGTTCCTGTGTGTTAGAAAGTTTTTTACGATTTTTATTAAATCGGTTTTGTCTGCTTTTAGATACGTATTTCGGTTTACTAACTAATGGAGAATGCGTTAACCTTTTATGCAAAACGCTTACCATTTGTGGAGTTAATTTCAAATATTGACTATTTTCAGCATTGCTTTGGGATTGTGTTGATTGAGTCGGAGTAGACTGTACTGAGTTTTGTACTTGTGATCGATGAGATAGTGAGTTCGATGGTTTCTGTTGTTTTGCCTGTGTAGATTTTAGATTAGTAGTACTGGAATCTTTCTTGGGTGGTAAAGTTTTAAGAGTTTGAGTATCTTTTACATCACATTGAATGCCTATAGATTTAGTAGCTTTTGGGCTTGATACTATTGCCGCATAGGAAACGTTAGGACGAGGTTGTGAGCTTAAAAATTTCGCTTTTGCTTCATAATATGAAAGGTTCTGCATTACTTTAATATTAAGAATTTGTTTCTCTTGCTTCCATTTTGAACAACGACGAGAATTGGCAGAGTGAGGTTCATTGCAGTTTATGCATTTTTCTGGAGAAGAGCAGGATTGGTATGTGTGTCCTGTTTGGCCACAACGAGAGCATGTTTCCTTACCCCTACAGTTGTTAGTAGCGTGACCAATCTTTAGACACTTAAAGCATCGGAGAGGATTAGGTATGTACGGGCGGACTTTACAATTTTTATAACCGGCTTTTATATCAGTAGGTAATTCAGGACTATTAAAAGTTAAGATTAAGTGCTGTGTGGTGAAAATATCAGTACCTTTTTTTATCGTTATATGACGTGCATCTATCACGCCTTGGCTACAAAGACCTTCTAATATTTCAGATGTTGGTAATGACTGGAGAGAATTATCGCTAATAACGCCTTTAGATATATTAAGTGTATTATGTGGTGTTACAGTTATATTAACGTTTCCAAGTTGGTGTAATTTCAAGGGAGAAGCAGACTGTTTTTCAGAATTTGTTTCCACCAATAGGTCACCTGAGGGCATCTGACGCACATTTTTAGGGTTTCCAATATGTGTTTCCAAAGTTTTCTGAACTAGGAATGGTGACATTGAAGACAATTTCTTTTCAGTAGAACTGAGTATAAGAAATTTCGCTTTGGAAAGGTCGTAATTTGGGCATTTTGCCAGGATAAAACTAGGTGAAGGGGTTGATGTTCCGCTTTTGTTTCGGTGAGCAGAACTAAACACCTGTTCATTTTCAGCCATAGAAAATTAGACAAACTTCGACTATCAGCGGCACCACCCACCACGGAGTCCAACTTGGGGATGTAAGTAACAAATATGAATGTGTTACTTAAACACCAGTGCTAACCAACAGTTATACGCCCGAAGGTCACCCCTGAAGTAGCCTCCACCCTTAACGAGATGCCCAGTAAGTGACCTCGTGCTTGACCTTAGCCAACAGATGATGTTTGTGACTAGCCGATTGATGCACACAGGTCAATATGCACCTCCTGTTTACCTGAAGCAGGGGCCAAAGCAGTGTGTTAGGGTACCAGGATGCCCCTCAACTACCAGGATCCCCCTTTCCAGGGACACAGGTCTCCACGCACGGCAAACACGCGGGTGGTTTCTTCCCATCAAGGTTCGATATAGCACCGAGCCATGACGAACTACCCTTACCAGTAAATTAAGCAACCACAAGGGTGAACATGGATAACAAATAAAGTGCGATAAATATATATATATATATAGAAGCAACAAAAATAAAACAGAATCAAAAACGTGGAATTCCATAATCTGTAAATGATAACCAGTGTTTTATACTCAATGAAATAATATTCGCTCACTAGGTCAATATGAATATTTGATGAAAAGTCGGAAACTCAAAACAGGACCGTCGCAAGAGAGAAATGGAAGATTGCTAAGGTCCAGCTCGGGGCCCCGGGTGTGCCCCTGGGGGGGGGGGGACTCTAGATTTATGGGTGAAAATGTTTCGATTTTGTTCGGCGCCGACATATTGTCTATAAGTAATGATCGAATTAAAAGAACTAATTATTCTGCGGTTGCACTTGAAACTATTTTCGGATGGTGTGTGCAGGGGAAATTTCCCTCCTCAGACAGTAATGAATTGACGAATGTTATGACTAATTTGACCCTGGAAGAAAATATGAGTATAAACGAGTCCTTGAAAATGTTTTGGGAAACCGAATCAATTGGAATAAAAAATATCTGCGAAGAAAAAGAAACAGCTTTAGAGTTATTTTCTTCATCAATCACTCAGAAGGAAAAGAGATAAGAAATTAAATTACCGTGGAAGGAAGAAAAAATAAAACTTAAAGATAATTATAAAAATGCAAAATTTCATTTTTTCAAATTGTTGCAAACATTTAGGAAGAACTTAGAATTATTTGAAGAATATATAGAAGTTATTCAAATGCAATTAAAGGAAGAAAAAAATTGAAAAAATTGGTGATGATTCAAAATCCAGTGACATAATATTCCTTATCATGCAGGCCTGAACATGCAATTCGAAATTAAGGATTGTTTATGATGCTTCATCAAAAGAAAAACTTTCTCTTAATGACTACCTTTTAGATGGACCGACCGGATTTACTAAAAATTCTTCTGAACTTTAGAAAATATCGAATAATTATGACGTCGGATATAGAGAAGGCATTTCATCAAATTTCTATTTATCCAGAGGACATGCGTTTTCTTTGGCTTGATGATGAGTCGGATTTACAAAATCCAAAAATTACATTGTACCGATTTTGTAGACAAAGTTTTGGAGCCAAGCCAAGTCCATTTTTGCTTGCTGCCTGTATTAAGCATCATCTGAAGAAATTTCGGGATATTTATCCTAAGACAGTTCAACTACTAGACAATTCCTTATATGTTGATGATTTCATCACCGGAGTAGACTCAGAAGACGAGGCTCGTCAAGTCTATCATGAAGCTAACACAATTATGAATGAAGCGTCTATGAATTTAACCAAATGGAACTCTAATTCGGAAGAATTAAAGAAAGAATTTCTCCCAGAAAGTAAAACCTTAAAATTAAATATGCTTGAAGCTACATCAAAGGTGCTTGGACTGAGATACTCTTCAACAGATGATTGTTTTACATACTCACCAGATGACGTTGTGGATACTCCTTCAGAAAAGAAACTGACCAAAAAAACTATTCTTCAGATTTCATCGAGACTGTTCGACCCCTTGGGCTACCTGTCGCCATTTTCCATTCAAGCAAAAATTATGTTTCAAAAACTCTGGCTAAATGGCATTCATTGGGATCAACCAGTGCCAGAAGAAATAAAAGCCAACTGGAACTGCTGGTACAACCAACTACAAGAATTATGTGAAGTCAATATACCACGTTGGTATTTTCGATCGAGAGAGACTCCACAGAATTTAGAAATTCATGCTTTCTGTGATTCTTCACAAACTGCATATGGAACTGTTATTTATTTGAGATTCACTGTTTCTAGTGAAATTCGAACAGCGTTTGTTCTAGCCAAAGGAAAAGTAGCCCCTTTAAAGAAAATGACTTTGCCTCGGTTGGAGCTCATGGCTGCAGTTATTGGAGTGCGATTGTTGAAAGTTGTGCAGGAGCAATTTACTGATGCAAAAGATCGTCTATGGAGTGACAGCTCAATTGTGCTCAACTGGATTAGAGGATCAGCATATCGTTGGAAAATTTTTGTGAAAAATCGTGTCAGTGAAATAAAAGAAAGTACATCTCCAGAAATGTGGTATCACTGTTCAGGCAGTGATAATCCGGCTGACAAGATAAACCGTGGTGTAAAAATCAAAGATTTAGTGTGTAACAGTGTGTGGGCCTATGGTCCTTCTTGGTTATCCGAATCAGAAGAAAACTGGCCTGATAAAAATTCTTCTGAAATCACATTACTTTCTTCTTGGGATGAAGAAAGATGTGATATGACAACTGGTGTTAGAAATTGTGAAATTCAACCTACTTTGTGCATTTTAAAGTTCAGTATAATTCGAAAATTAGTGCGTGCGACATCCTACGTTTTCAGATTTATTAATATTCTTCTGAAGTGCACAGGTCCGATTTCTGTATTGGAAACTGAAAAATCTTGGGAAAACTGGATCAAAATGTCCCAAGCACAGAGTTTTTATTCAGAAATCCAAAATCTTAAACAAAATAAAAGTGTAGATAAAAATTGTAAATTAGCTAATGTTAATCTCATGCTAGATGATAAGGGTATTCTAAGAGTGAAAACTAGATTAATTAATTCATCTTTAGATGTGTATGAAAAATGTCCAATTTTTCTTTCTAATGATTATTTTGCAAAATTAATTATTTATGATTGTCATGAAAAAGGATTACATAATGGTGTTAATGAAACTTTAATTCAAGTAAGAAGTAAGTTTTCGATTTTAAAAGGGAGACAATTTGTTAAATCTATTTTGTATAATTGTAAAGTTTGTAAAAAATTTACAGCTAAAAGGGGTAAAGAAATTATTTCACCTTTACCTATTGATAGAGTAGGAAATCTCAACCGTTTGAGATTACTGGTATTGATTTTGCAGGGCCATTGTATTTAAAGGATAATTCTAAAGTGTATATAAGTTTATTTACATGTGCTGTTACTACCAATATTCATTTAGAATTAATATCTAATTTAAGCACTGAATGTTTTTTGCTATCATTAAGACGATTTTTTGCTCGTAGGGGTATTAGTAAAGTTATATACTCTGATAATGCTTAAACTTTTAAATCTGCTGATAAAGAACTTAAATATTTGTATAAAATGTGTAAAAATGATGAATTGTGTAACTTCTTAGAGAAACATAAATTAGAATGGAAATTCATTGTGCCCCATGGTGGGGAGGTTTTTGGGAAAGGCTTGTTTGATCTGTTAAAAATTGCTAAAAAAGAATTTTGGGTAAAAATTCTCTTTGTTATGAAGAATTAATTACTGTATTAACTGAAGTAGAATCGGTTATTAACTCTAGGCCATTAACTTATGTTTACAATGATTTAAATGAGCCTGACCCCTTAACTCCTTCACATTTTACTGTTGGGTCACGTTTAACTACTTTACCTTCTCCAAATAATCTTAATTTAATGTCAAATAAGGTGGAATTAACCAAAAAGTGGAAGTATAGATTATTATTGTTGGATCATTTTTGGAAAAGATTTTTTAAGGAATATTTATTAGAGTTAAGATCTGTGATGTTTTCTAAACAATCAAAAAATTCGAATACTTATAAAGTTGATGATGTTGTTCTCGTGAGAGAAGATAATGTTAAGCGCCATAATTGGAAGTTAGGAAGGATTAAAAATTTGTTTACAGGTAGACATGGAAAAATTAGATCATGTGAGATTCAATTGGAAAATAATATGTGTAGTATGGTATACTACATATGAATTAAAATCATTTGTTAATAATTATATAAGTTAAAATTATAACTGTTAAATTTGTGATAAACGTTTAGTGTAAAACTAACTGACATAATATTATTTATGTGATAGCTTAATGGTAATATGCAAACTTTATTTAATTGTATGTTTTTTAATTTCTTCTTTTTACATTTGTAATTAATGTTATTTATTTGTCATAATTCAATAATTCCTTGCAATAATTTCATGTAATCTTTAATATTTAAATTTTAAGCATCAAGTATATTTTTGTAACCTTGGGAAAGTAATCTTTCTCTGTAATTACGTTCTTCTTTAAAAGAAGATTCCTCCTTTTGTTGCTTCACTGACAGCAAGATGTATGCCCCGTCAGCAAACCCCTTTTGTTGGATTGAGAAGGAGTAACTTCGAGTCCGCTTTCCTACGTTTCGGCTTGCATCAAATGCAAGGCGCTCTATTTGATCTCAGGATGGCGCCGAGAATGTTCCAGAACATTCTACAAAATTCTTCCCCAGGTGTGTCACTACTTTTGACAACCCTGTTTCATGTTTGGCACGGAGCATGACAAATAACTCCGCCAGTTGGCCAATATTTGCAGCTCTATGATTTGCCCCTCTGATCCGTCTCTGTCCAACCAAAGCGATATTTGTAAAAATGTGATTTTTTGGCGAGGTTTTTCTCCCCTATCTTCATAATGAAGAAGTAGTTCACTTTTACTTTTGCACTTACCAGTGTTTTATGTTTTGAGTTTTTTTTTTGTAATCGGCATAGGCCGAAATTTTTCCTGGCTTGTAAGCCCAGTTTGCTAATCATCATGTTAAATTTTACAATAAACATTCTTTGCATCCTTAAATATTGGTGTTCTGGTGAGTAAATTTACATTTTAAGTTGTTTTCTCCTTCCCTTTGTTTTTCAGCATGCTCCACTGTTGCACGTACCTGAACTTTTGCATAGCTCGCGAGGTACACCACTAACTTTTTCGGCCTTTACTCAATTAATATCTAAATTTCGTTTAATTATTAACTTGACTTAATGCTAGTCACCCCCTTTTTCTTGCCACACCACAATATGGTAAAAAGACTATATAATCTAGAAGTGCAATGAATATTTAATGCATCCAATAAATGGATGCATGGTGGGGAGTGTTAAATAATGTCTAAAATTCATTTAAAGTTATATCCATAGATGGCGCTGTGACAATTAGTTTCTCTCTCATATTTGTTATATTATACCCTTTTGTGCTATCTATATGAAATGTTGTGTTCGTTTCTCCGTAGTCATATTTATTTTGGGTATCCAAGTTTCTTTAGAGTATAATTTTGAAACACAATTGTTATTCATTAAATTAACATAAAATTTCTTTAAAAAAAAAACAAAACAAGATAATTCAAAGCTAAATTCGATAATGCAATCAAACATAAAAGCACGCGCTTGATAATTGTTCACTTTCGTTCGTTCGAGGTGGGGGGGGGGAGAGCAAGAGGAAATAGAATTAAAAAATATACCAATAAACAAAATCATTAGAAATATAAAAAGGCAATCACTTACCTTTCATATGAGACTTCACTTGTCCTTCACCCTGTCCAGCAATGTCAAACTCTTTATTGCAAAGACGGCACTTAGCTTTGTGACGATTGTCTGAAGAACAAAGCTAGTGTGGCAACTCAAGCCACGAATAAGGTTAAATCCCCACAAAAGGGATTTCTACAAGGCGTCTTTCCTAACCGAGGGAGAATTCGATCAGAATGAATCTTGAACTGGCGGGATAAACATCGTGGGATCGGAAAAATCCGATTTGAATGTATAATGCACAATCAGAAAATTTTTATGTTTATTTGTGTTTATGTTTAGTGTTCCTATTGTTCTGTTTAATAAATATACAAAAGGAGAAATTTGGAAAATCATTACAATTTCAACGGACATGCTATCACTATTGAATAACGCAACCTACAGGCTTGAAAGATAAATAAATAAATATTACAGCCAGTCTGTGAATCTTTCGTCCATAATGTGTTAAAAACACATTTCCACATTATTTACAAAATAAATATTAAAAAAAAATATTAATAAATAAGGGCAAATAAATACAGAGAAGGCCGATATTAAAAAGAGGAGTTTGGATGAATCAAACTGCACGAAATGACAATCGACTACATGGATGACCTTGGCCGTGGACGATAAAGAATTGCATTCCATTCCATTCTTCTTTTTTATCTCCCTTTCCCCATACAGCTTTTACCTGGTTCCTCAACCCCTTCCACAAGAATTCAATGCAACGTCATATCCTCTACGAGATTAGCAACAATTCGAAAATGGCACGAAATCGATCGTTCAAAAAAAAATTTGAAACGCCGAAATAGAAAATATTTAACACCTTTTTAGCCCCCAGAAGAAAATTTAGAAATTTTTAGGCCCTAAAAAAGTTGGAAATTTTTTTAGTACATTTTAGGACCGCACGATCCCTGGTCAATCATGGATTCCCTTCTAAAACGTAAGAAAATCATTAAAGGTAAGCTAACCAGATTAATTACTCAATTGATTGATGTAAATAATTTAAATGATGATATTCTATTTTCTTGTTCTGATACAGAATTGGATAAATATGAAGAAATGCACGAATTACTTTCAAAACTATATACTTTAAAAATTACTTTAAAGAATGAATTAAAAAAACATAATAAAGATCACGTTAATGTAAATAATATTGAGTCTTAAAATACATCGAATGCTAATGTAAATAGTTTAAAACTTCCCCGTGTAGAACTACCAATATTTACTTCTAATTATCTTGATTGGATTTCATTTCGCGATTTATTCTTAGCAAGCGTAGGAAATAACAGTTCTTCAAGTAATTGTCAAAAATTACAGAATCTTAAACTCTCTGTTAAAGGGGAATCAGCTACTTTATTACAATCGATTCAAATTGAGCCGCGATGGCTCAGGGGATAGAGCGTTCGCCTTCCAATGAGGCGAACCGGGTTCGAATCCCAGTCGATACGAATTCCGCATCCGGCTTGCACTGACCACAGTGCTGACGTGAAATATCCTCAGTGGTAGACGGATCATGGGTTAGAGTCCCCTTGCCGTCAGGCTAACCGTGGGAGGTTCTCGTGGTCTTCCTCTCCATGTAACGCAAATGCGGGTTAGCTCCATCAAAAAGTCCTCCACGAAGGCAAATTTCTCCCAATACTCGATCCAGGAGTTCCCTTGTCTTCTGGATTGGGTTCAAAATTACAAGGCTACGGAGTTGAACATTAGTAGCCGTAAACCCATTAAGTTGGGTCGGCTGTTCAACGACGGTTATAAAATAAAATAAAATCGATTCAAATTGAGCCGCGATGGCTCAGGGGATAGAGCGTTCGCCTTCCAATGAGGCGAACCGGGTTCGAATCCCAGTCGATACGAATTCCGCATCCGGCTTGCACTGACCACAGTGCTGACGTGAAATATCCTCAGTGGTAGACGGATCATGGGTTAGAGTCCCCTTGCCGTCAGGCTAACCGTGGGAGGTTCTCGTGGTCTTCCTCTCCATGTAACGCAAATGCGGGTTAGCTCCATCAAAAAGTCCTCCACGAAGGCAAATTTCTCCCAATACTCGATCCAGGAGTTCCCTTGTCTTCTGGATTGGGTTCAAAATTACAAGGCTACGGAGTTGAACATTAGTAGTAGCCGTAAACCCATTAAGTTGGGTCGGCTGTTCAACGACGGTTATAAAATAAAATAAAATCGATTCAAATTACTAATGAAAATTATGAAAGAGCGTGGAATGCGCTTAAAGAACGATATGAAAACGAAACAGAAATCATTAACGCAGCATTAAACAGGTTAATTTTTCAACCTAGCTTAAAATATGAATCCGCGTCAGGATTACGAAAATTAATTGATACTACTTCACAACGTATTGATATATTAAACGTCCTTAAACAACCTGTAGAGCATTTGGGACACAATCATTATTTTTCTTTTAGAAGGAAAATTTGATCCAGAAATACTTCGCGTTTGGACGTTGGAACAAACAAAAAATATCCCTTCGTTCGCAGAATTCAGAACTTTTTTTTTTGAATAAGGCCAACGAACTAGCATCTTTGGCTCTACGCCAAAAAGAAAAAAACAAGTGCAAGCTTTGAAAGCGGAGCCAATCGAAATCAAAAAATAAATAAATCATCATTTTCATCACAATTAGTTTCACATTTTTTGTTTGTTTTTCAAAAGTGATACTCATTTTGGATTATTCAGATACAATAGTTTTATTGAACATTCGATGAAAGAAAAATGGGACATAGTAAACAAAAATTAGCTTTGTGCGAATTGTCTAAAATCGAATAAAACTCATTCTGTTACGAAATGCCGTATGGGAAATTGCGCTCAGCCGCATAACACATTATGTTCTAAAAATTCAAAGGGAAAACGAAATAATTTCTACTATTAGTAGAAACAACACAACTATTCCAGTCACACAATGCGTTTTATTACCCACCGCTGTTGTTACTGTTCAGGGCGGCTCACTACATAAATGCGGGCTCCTTATAGATTCAGCCAGTCAAGGTACATTCATTAAGGAGAGTTGTGTCAATTTATTAAAGTTAAAACGAAATCGTGCGAGCATCAGTGTTGATGGCCTAAGTTCAGTTCAACTACACATCACATCATTATTTTACAAAACATCACGACAGAAGCTTTAATTATACCCAAAATAACAAAATGCGTCTGTTTTGAATTCTTTTAAACAATTAAAATTAGCTGCCTTCAACCTGGACCTATAGATATTTTATTGGGTTCAGAAGTTTTTGGCGAAATAATGCTCAACGGACGTTTAACTATTCCAGAACTTTCATTAACTGCTCTAGAATCCATTTTCGGATGGGTTATTCTGGGAAGAACAGAAAGCAAGTCACCTATCAAAACACGTACAATCATAACAAATAATGCTAGTTGCAGTGAAGCTGAATATCAGCTAGATAAATTCTGGAAGCTAGAAGAAATTACAGAAGCTAAGTCCAAAAGTTAGAGGAAGAAATTGCATGCGAAAATCATTTTAAAGAAACACTGTATTGACCCTTTACTGGTAGATTTGCTGTCAATTTTCCTTTTCGTGAACTTGGTTCATCTCGAAATTTTGCTATTCATCGTTTGCAACATATTGAACGTAGGTTTGTCAAATATCAGTCACTTTCTATGCAGTATCATAAATTCATGCAAGATTATTTAGATCTCGGGCACATGGAATTAATACCAGAAACGGACATGGACATTCCAGCCACATCTAGTTTTTATCTTCCTCATCATCCAGTTCCAAACAAAATCGGGGATAAATTCCATGCTGTTTTCGATGGTTCTGCAAAATCTGCAACTGGTGTTTCACTTAATGACAAATTGATGGTAGGACCGCAGTTGCAAGATGACTTAATAACATTGCTCATAAGATTTAGAACATATAAAATTGCTCTAACAGCAGACATTGAGAAAATGTACAGACAGGTTATTTTGAAGGACTCGGACTTATAAAGAAGAATCGCTGGGCGTAACTCACCTTTTGAGCCTATTCAAGATTATCGACTCACTAGAATCGCCCATGCCACAGCTTTTGCACCTTATCTTGCTACAAAATGTCTTCAACTAGCAACAGAAGAAGCAGATAATTTTCCTTTAGCCACCAATGCAGTCATGAAAGATTTTTATGTAGACGATTTAATGTCTGGAGCTGAGATACTCAGTAAAGCTCATGAATTACAAACACAATTAATGCAAATGTTATCAAGCGCAGAATTCAGTCTGAGGAAACAGCAACGAGTTTTTGAAGACAATTGACGTACGACAGCTAATTAAGTCTCTATGGTTGCAACAGTGGGACCTCCAAATCAATAATAAATTGCACGCTATAAAAATTTATTTAGATCTATCGCCTGTGCTACGTAATCGTAGGGCAGACGTCAAACTTACTCGTCTCCGAATTGGCCATACTCGATCGACCCATCTTCACTTGCTGTTTGGTGAACCTGCCCCTCATTGCAATACTTGCAATGTTTTACTCACTGTTCATCATATTTTAATCATTTGGCCATGCTTTAACCGTCATCGTCTAACATTTTTGGTAGTTCTATTTTAACTCTGCAGGATTTGTTGGGTGACTGCCATCATCCTAACATTTTTGCGTTTCTACGCGCAATTGGTCTTTTATACTGTATATAAGTTTTATCCTATTTACAATTTTATGTGATTTTATTCAGCTTTGAATGCAACTGTTTTATGATGCTTTACTATGTTTACATTTTATCTGGCTTTACTCACTTTTGAATGTGTTTGTTTCGTTGTATTTAGTTTTATAAATTCCTTGTGATTTTTGATGGAGAAAACTTGTAGTATACATACCTAGAATTTATTTTGAAACCGTTTGTTTGGCGCAGCATGTCCTTCTGTGGACTTTATGCCTTTAAACCCAACATTCAATCAATCATTGAAGACAATTGATGCAGACTTGTGCTTGAAAAATACATCCCTTGACATAGACAGTGACAATATCATAAAGACTTTAGGTGTTCTTTGGAACCCAGCAGACGATGACAAAACGCCTACTTCTGTCTACTATTGCCAGAATATTCGACCCTCTAGGTTGGTTGGCACCTATTACAATTGAATGCAAGCTAATTATGCAAGAACTGTGCAGTGCATAAATTGCAGTGGGATGAAACGATCTCCCCAAATATCTCACAAGAGCGGACAAAGCTTGCAGAAGGTATGATGCTCGTAAAAGACATAAAAATACCAAGGCTCTTGTCATCTAACTAGCAATTTCAATTATTTGGCTTCAGCGATGCTTCAGAAAAGGCTTACGCGGATGTCATATACTGTCGCTCAGTGCTAGATGATAAACAAATCAGTGTCCAACTTGTTGTCTCCAAAACAAGAGTTGCACCACTAAAGAATGGATCTCTTCCAAGACTATAACTATGTGGCGCTTTGCTTCTAGTAAAGCTGATGAAATTTGTGTGCAGTGCATTAAATATTCCAATCTCACTTCTACACAGATTAAACTATCGTTCTTTCTTGGTTGGGATCGCCAATCAGCCGATGGAAAACCTTTGTTGCCAACAGAGTAGCAAAAATCCAAAGCTTATTTTCCCGAAATCAGAGGCATCACATTAGTGGTAATACAAATCCAGCAGATATCGTAACCCGTGGTGTGTCACCATCAACATTAATACATCTCAGTGGTTCAACATTTCTGTATCAACCGATTTCTTTCCAAACAAATATGCTCATATCTCGAATAGGTGAGCCTATGCCTGAAGAAAGAGTGTGTACTGTGCAGTCAATTGCTACAATCAGCTATTCATCTCAAGCAAATGAATTGATAAAAAAATTCTCCTTTTTCTCTAACCTTAAACGTGTAACAGCATATTGTTTAGGATTCATTCACAATTGCAGAAACTCCCAAAGTAAGGTAACTGGTTTTGTAAAAACTGATGAACTTAATAATGCTATGAATGTATTGATTAAATTAGTTCAATCTGTTGAGTTTAATAGTGAAATCAATGCTCATCAAAAAAATCAACCCTTATCTTGCAAACGCAAAATTTTATCGCTCAACCCCTTTTTGGATCATTCAGGTATTCTCATGGTGGGAGGTCGCTTGCGACATGCAAATAGCGGGATCTTACAGCCAAAAAGGCATGCCTTAACTTATCTCATTATTAGACATTATCATAAAAATTTATTAGATGTTAGTGCTCAACTTGTACAATCTTCTATTCAGGAAACTTTTTGGATCATGGGGTCTAGAGATATTATCAGACATTTAATTAGAAAATGTGTTAAATGTTGTAGAATTAGAGCATCTGTCACTAACAAAATGATGAGTGATTTGCCATCCAGTCGAATTTCACCAGCTCCTACATTTTTATGATGAGGAGTTGATTATGCAAGCCCGTTCCAAATTAAGGTATCCGTACACGTTGAAAAAGTGAATTTTAGCTAAAAATGACAATTTTTTTAAATTTTATATTACGAATCTCCGTTTATTCTAGTTTTCAAAACAGTTTAAATTTTAATTGTGCGTCAATTAGAAGAAAAGTTATGATTAAAAGAATATTAGTCGATGATTAAAAAATTAAACCGGAAATAGCATTCCGAAACCGGAAGTGGGACAAAAACAGTTATATTTATTTTGGGATAATTATCTTTCTTTCACTTAAATAATTATTATTTTAATGTTGCTAGAAATGAGCCTCCCAATTTATCATTTATATTAGTAGTTTTTGGGTTAAAATTGGCAACATTCTCACTCTCTTGTGGATTTGTTTACAAGCAGCGTTCTTCGAATATTCTAATATTATTTTGACAACATTTTATTGAAACGTAATTGAATTTCTTTTCGAAATTTTATGTTTAAGTACTTTGCAATATGGGTAATCCAAAAATCGAAATAATGGACGAAAAAAGAAGTTTCATGGGAATAGCATTTTTAAAATAGAAATGATATAATTTATACTTTAAATCACTAGACAAAATTCTGCTCTTTATTTTGATAATAACACTTTTTTAATACAATAATTTTGGTGAAGTATATCCTTTCCCAAGTTTTATGAAAAAAACATCAATTTTTTCTTGTTATTTAGCTTTTAAAAACAAATTATAATATAAATGTCTAATTTCTCTTATTTAATATTAGTTTTTACATATAATAAATATAAAAACATAATTAAAGTGTTCTGAAACTTAATATTCCTCCGAACGTGTTCGGATACCTTAAAGCAGCTAAAGGACGGGCCTCTAAAACATTCAAGGCATATATAGCTCTTTTTATTTGTTTTACAACTAGAGCTATCCATTTAGAGTTAGTCACTGATCTTTCTGCAGATTGCAGCTCTAAAGCGATTTATTTCTCGTAAGGGGTAAATGTAGCGACAGATACAGTGACTGCGGGTCCAATTTTATTGGAGCTAAACGTAAACTAAAGGAATATGAAAGACTAGCAGAATGAAAGGGTTATAATAAAAATGTTGAAATTTTTTTTGTCTGAAATGGGTATACGTTGGCACCTAAACGTGCCCGGCGCTCCTCACATGGGGGGCCTATGAGAAGCGGGCATTAAATCCACGAAATATCATTTAAAACGTGTTGTGGGTGATATCAAATTAACACACGAAGAATTTGAGACCCTCTTAGACCAGATCGAAGCTTGTCTCAATTCTCGACCTTCTTGCCTTATCTTGTGACCCTAACGACCTATCGGCCTTAACACCAGGCCATTTTATAATCGGAACACCATTAACAAGCATTCCCGAACCAAATTACACCAAATTTAACATTTCTTGTCTTACAAGATTTATTTATTTCTGAGCCCTGTCCCGCCCCCGTCAAGGGGGCATCCAGGGGGTACTGATAGATTACAAACATAATACAGAAAACTGTGCACAGCACAGCATGAATTACAACTTGAAAAAACATTTAAGAAGTTGAAAAGTAAACATATGAATTGGGAGTACCGATTCCAAGAAGGTTGCATGTGGTAAGTCTAGCATACACAGATGTAAAGATGTGCAAATCACATAAATATTCCCCGATGATGACAGCCACCAGATCTCGAGAAACCACAAACGAAGAAAAGTTTTTACAGATGAAATATACAGAGGATGGTTATTACAAATTATTTGGCGTCATACATAGGCATCACACATCGTTAGCAAAAAATTTCCAATAGCAACATACAAACAGTGATTTACAGATGAATAGAAGTTGGATCATATTAACAGTCGTAAGTAGAGGTTACAGTTAGTCATAAATATTTACAGATGAATAGAAATTCAATACACAAAGATGTTTGGGTGGATGTAATTAATAACAGTGATGACACCTACAGAAAAACTTGTCATATCATTGGTATAAATTAATAGTAATTAACAGGTGAAATGTTACAGATGAAAAGGAGTTCAATTATAAAAAAACTGTATGTTAAAGTAACAGTGAATCATGAATATTTACAGATGAAAAGAACTCAATTCACAAAGACATTTGAAGTGAATGCAATTAGTAGCAATGAGAGTACCTGCGGATATACCTGTCACTTGAAAGATATAGTTGTGTCACTATTTCCAGAAATCAAATACATTCTAGACAAAGGAATCCGGTAAATTTAGTTCAAAATGTCTTTTTATGATAAGTTCGATTTCCATGCTGATTTTTGGGATCGTCCAGAGATTTTTAATAGTTTCTATAGTCGTATTAGATGGAAAGTATAAAGATCGCAGATCTTGAAAATTTGGGCATGCACATAGTATGTGCTCTAAGTCCTCCAAGCACCTGCAGTTCTGGCATTGATCGGTTTTGTTGTGAAATCGTGATTGGTACGTGCCCTGGGTTCCGTGGTTTGTAAGACATTGGTTCAAGTAAAAATTTGGATATATTTTCCTATGGTTAACTTTTTTAATGAATTCATGGGTATGTCGTCCCTTATTGTTAGTGTTATCCTATTGATTTTGCCAAAGTTGTAAGTTTTGTTTAAAAATTTCTGTTTTTATTGTATTTTTGGGTTTGATATCACTTAAATCAATATGTTGTTTTTCCCAAGCTGATTTGGCCAGGCTGTCAGCCTCCTCGTTACCACGAAAACCCACATGGGCCTTAATCCAAAATAAAGAAATATTATCGCTGATGTTGTCCTTAATCATGCTGGTCAAGAATTCCCTCTCCTCCGGACTACTGAGAGCCTGCAGCCCGGAAAGGGAGTCCGAAAGAATCTTAACTGGACTAGTTATATTGTTGTCGTTAACCCAAAGAATCGACTGAAGGATTGCCCCAAGTTCTGCTTTAAATACTGTCGCGAAGTTGCTTAGTCTTGTAAGTTTTTTGATCTCTATGGGGAAAACCCTAAAAACAGACCGTGTAGACGCATCCTACTCTATACTCATTGTTAAATATTAATTTAGAACCGTCTGTGTATATTTCAATTCCCTTATCTGTTGGTAGTTCGAAACTAAAGTCTATTGTTTTTAATTCGGTTGGATGTTTTAGAGGTAGTTCAATTTTGTCCATAGGGGTGTCATTATGCAAAAATAGATTCGACATTTTTGATTCGGCTTCAATTGTTAGCTCAAGCGGGATTACTCCGGCTAAAACCTCTAACGCCGTGGTTGAAGTTGTTCTGTAGGCCTTAGTTATATTTAACAACGGGATGCGCTCAATCTTTTTGATTCTATTTATAACCCTTACCTGTTTGTTATATCAAATCTCCGCGCCGTATGAGACAATTTTGCAAACACTGTTGAGATAAATATATTTTCGAATTTTAGGGCTAATCCCCCAGTCGATCCCTGAGCATCTCTTAAGTTTTGAATAAAATAGGGAAATCTTGTCATATAAATAGTCCAGATGTGGCAACCAGGTGAGCTGACAGTTTAGTCGGAACCCAAGGTACGTAATGGTATCATTAATTGGGATATTATGATTATTTAGTTTAACAGTTGGCTTTCTACTAAATTTCTTTTGCTTTGGGAATACTAGGGCTTGTGTTTTCCACGTACTGAACTGCAGGTGGTTACAATCTGCCCATCTCTGGCATTTACTCAAAATTTCCGTGGCCCTTGGGCCAAGTCTGTTTACCACAGTCCCTGTGATCAGAACAAAAAAGTCATCTGCAAAGGCCACCACGTGTTCGTTTCGATCTTTGTCCTCAGAAAGAATTTGGTTAGCCATAATATCGGGCCCATGCTGGAGCCCTGCGGTACCCCGCACGTCACAACATGCTCGATGTCTCCATCCTCTAGTTTATATGTGACTTTCCTATCATTTAGGAAGCTTACAATAAGATTATGCAGATTTCCATTACAGTTTAGACTAATTAGTCTCTCCGTGATATGGTATCAAAGGCCCCCTTGATATCCAAGGAGACCCCTAACGTATGTTCCCCGTGTGCTTTCGCAATGCTCACGATCTCTAGGACTCTTTTTCATGGCCGTCGTGGTTGATCTCTCTTTGCGAAATCCATGTTGAGCATTGTTAAGTAGCTTGTCCGATTCTAGAAAGTACACCAGTCTGGTAGTCAGCAACTTGTCAAGCACTTTCCCCCACACCGGGAGGAGGGAGATAGGCCTATATCCGTCTGGGTTAGATAGATCTTTCCCCGATTTCGGGATAAGTATGATTCTCGCTCTTTTCCAGATAGTCGGAAAGTGTGACAATTCGATACACTTATTCATCTGTTTCAGCATGATGTTTGGCGCAGCTTCATGTAGAGCCTTTATTACTTCAGGAGGCAAGCCGTCCAAGCATGGTGCTTTATTACCTTTCACTTTAATTACGGCATGCCTGAGTTCCGTGGCCGTGAATGGCTGGTCCATGTTGCAGTTCTCAGTTTTAGGCAATAACTCGAGGTTCCTTGTGTCGAAGTGGTACTCGATTATAGCCTTTATTGTTTCGATTTTAGTTTCCGTGAACGTGCCATCTACTCTCTTTATCTGCGCTATGCAGCCGGAGTAGGGGTCCTTATTCCTAGCAAACTGATAAGGTTTCCCAAAACATTCTTGCGTTGTAATATTTTGCAAATATTCCCTTAGTGAGTTTCTCTTTTGTTGCACTATTTGTTTCTTATACAGGGCTTTTTCCCTCTTATATTCAATTAATCTGTGTTGCCTCATTGTTATATCTCTCTCTCTTTGAAGTCGTCTGCGCTTTGCCCTCAATCCTTTACGGTGTATAGCTAAATCTAGTGTCCACCATTTTGGGCTTTTCTTATAAGTCTTCCATTTTTGTTTTTTGCTGGTCCTGCAAATCTGAATAACTTTCGTTGTCATATCTTCCACCACCTTGTCAAGGCCGTCGATTGTATCTGTCATTCCCAATCTGTCTTCCCGATCTCGTGTCGACCTGTTGATCTTAATCAGAAAGTCGAATGAATTGAGGTCTTGATAATTTATTTTGTCGATCCCGATGATCGTGGTGTCGCCGTGCATTATTTCCATAATCAGCAACCTGTGATCGCTCAAAGTTTCCCCTCAGTTCTGTACATTCACTTTCCCGGTATACAGAGTCAGGTCGATCCAACTTTTTCCAATTGTCGATCTTAATGTTGGCGGCGAGTCCGGGTCATTTGCTATCTCCAAGTCCATGAGGACAATGAATTCGAACATTTCATGTCCCCTTGAGTCGTTTGTGCCTCCCCATATCATGTTTTTCGCATCGAAATCCCCGTTTATTAGGAATTCTGCGTCAGGATACCTCCAAACAATACTCTGAATTTTGTCCAGGATCGGTGCCAAGGACGTTGACGGCGGGACATAGGTTGAGATAAAATAGAATCTCTCCTTATTACTGCTGGTCTCTACGACCACCAGGTCTCTCTCTATGACGATTGGGAAGGCACTTATCTGTCCCCTCTTAAAAATGACCGCGCACCTTGGACGTTCTGCGAACGCTATTACCTGAATATCAGACTGAAATCCGGTAATCTGTCCTGCTGGGTTGAAATAGGGCTCGTTTAGGGAGCCGATTGAAAGTCCCATTGAAACAAAGATTATCTTACAAGATGGCAGATAATCCAAAAAATGGTGCAGCAGTTTTGGAAACGTTGGCAAAAGGAATATTTGTGTAGACTACAACAACGACCAAAATGGCTTTTGCCAACTAAAAACATCGAAGTTAATGATTTGTGTTTGTTAAAAGATGATAATTTGCCACCTACCAAGTGGAAAATGTGCAGAGTAGTCCAATTACTGCCTGGTATTGACAACCATGTTCGAGTTGTAACTGTTAGAACATCAGATGGCATATTTAAAAGAAATGTAACAAAATTGTGTCTCTTACCAAAATAAGCAGAAATTTGTACTAAAAAGTGTCTTCATGTAAACAATTAATGTCTTATTGCATATGTATCACATTTAAGAATTTTGAAATAGTATTTCAAGGTGGCCGGCATGTTCAGCCTTAAATTCAGTTTGCCTCATCACTAGAGGGCGCTATTATTCATGTTCTATTTTTTCTATTAATTTTGTTGATCAGTGTGTTTGTAAACAAAGAGGTATAAAATTATGTTTAGAAGCGCGTGCTGTTCCTTGTCTCGTCTCATTAGTACTATATTGTCACGTAGAATAAATAGGACTTAGTCTAGAAAGTCGGAGAGCTTTATTCAACACCTACAAAGTACAGTGAACAAAGTAACTGGCCCTTCGGCTTGAAACACCCAGTCTTTTATAGGAATAATAACAGGAAATGATATATTAGAACATTCTAGAAGAAACATAAATAACAAATAAAATCTTATTTAAGTGTTTTATATTTCCCTAGAGTTCTGAGGATCGAACACTGAATCTCCGTCTTTCCAGGACGACGACTCCGACCTCTCGGCCACGTCAATATATAGAAAATATAAGAGCGAAACAATTTATTGGAGATGTGAAGACAGCAATTGTAAGGCAAAATCGATAATGATTTTTTTTCTCCAATGCCCACCTGTGTTTCAGGCATATACAGGGCAATTTTGTTGGCCTCTCTTTCAGGGGCACCATATTAGGCGGGCCAATGTCGCTCCCACAGTGGGGACAGATTATACAGAGAAGGAAAGAACATCTATGCTTTTCCCGGGATTCGAATCCAGAACCTTTCTGATGCAAAGACTAATGAAAAATGGATTTATGAAAAAATCTCATGAAAATTACGACCATGCACCCGATTTCGACAAAATTAGAAGAAAAGAATAAATTGAAAAGTATGTCCGAAGCAGAATTTTCTGAGGCAGTACCCAAAATATACAGGTATGCAATTTATTTTAATAAATATTATTATCTTCATTATTATAATGATGTTATTGTTTAAAGTAATGGTTTTATTTCGTACAGTTTGTTATTTAATTCGCTATCCCAATCAACTTGTCTTTGCTGCAATCAATTGTGAATCAGCAATAAATTTTTGAACATCATATAAACTTAGTGATTTATTGGAGAGATTGTGTGTAGACTTAGACTATTGAATCAGCTTTTTCATTACCTGGAATGCCTATATGTCCCGGAATGCAAACAAATATTATTTCAAAGCTATTGTTACCGAGGGTTAAATATATATTTAAAATTCGCTTTTAAAATTTTACAATCGAAATTATACGATTATTATTATTTAAGCATCAATTTCATTTTAATATTTTTGATATAAATATAAAAACAAATTGGAAATTTAATTAAAAAAACTCATTTAGTTCGAGCAGTAGACAAGAGTCTGTGTTATAAATCACATATTTAATAAGAAAATTGCTCATTCATTTTATACAGTAAACAGATATTCAAAACAACTTTTTAAACTATTAAGCATATTGCTAATTTATTAATAAAATTATTTTTATATCAATTTTAAAATAAAAATTTTATGTAAATTAAAAAATTTAACCTGTAAATTTATATATGCCATTTAAAATACAAACAAACTGGAACTTAGTAACAACTTTGTAAGTTTATTCAAAATAAAATTTATTCATTTAGAAAATATAAAATTAATTCCCAGCTTAGTTTATATGACTATCGATTCTTCTCAAAAATGGTAAGGCCAGAAATAATTCCCTGCAATTTGTTGATTTAAATGTACGTTGTTTGAACAATTAGATAATAGTTAAATATCATAACTGAAACATATAATGTAATAAATACTGTACAGTCAACCCTCCTATAACGCGGTACTCTCAGGACGCGGTTTCCATATACCGCGGAGCTGAAAATGCGACAGCCCTCCTATAACGCGGTACTCTCAAAACGCGGTTTCCGTCAACAGCATCCCATAAGTTCCTTCCGCGTAGCCTAAGAATGTTTAGCCTAAGCTGTTTAGGGCCTATTTGAATTATAAGATGGTGCCAGGTTCATGAAGGTCCAGGCAGTGGGATCGCGTAACTAGATATGTTTACATAAAGATTATCTCCATCGGTTTTAGTCTTCTCAGAGCTCTTTCACAGTGCACACGTTTTGTTGGTGACCAAGTCTTTCTAAAATTTTTTCTGCACCGTTCAGCTTTTTGCTGTTTAATTTGTGGTTTAAAATTGGACAACATTACACAATACTGTAAGTAATATTCTTCATTTGTTCTGATATAATAAAAATAAAGTAATTATTAACCCTAGATTTGCATCATGTCAAACACGAAAGAAACAAGGAAAGGGTTAAAAAGAAAATTTATATCTCTTGAAGATAAAATCGAAATTCTAAATCGTTTAGAAGGCGGGGGAAAACTATCGTCGGTTGCAAAATCAACCAAGTTGAATGAATCTACAATTCGAACCCTAAAGAAAAATGAAGTCAATATAAGGAAAACTGTGGCAGATGGCTGTCCGTTAGGTGCGAAACGTGTTACTCGCACACGAAATTCTAATATGATTAAAATGGAACGGGCGTTAATGATCTGGTTGGAATACTGTATAGCTAAAAAGATTCCTATCAGTGGAAATCTTATCAAGCAGAAAGCACTTAAAATCTATGAACATTTAAGGAATATTGGGCATTCTTCTGCAGAGCTAGAAAACCATTCGTTTGTCGCGAGTAAAGGGTGGTTTGAAAAACTAAAAAAAAGGTACTCATTACACAATATTAAGTTTCAAGGAGAACAGGCCTCAGCAGATGCTGCCGAGAATTATAAGCTGGAACTAACTAGAATTATCAATGAAGGAGGCTATTCACCTCATCAGATTTTTTACGCCGATGAGACTGCATTATATTGGCAAAAACTACCATCTAGAACCTTCATTTTGAAAAATCAAAGGCGTGCTCAGGGGTTTAAATTGAATGTGGGGTTTAGTGGCACAAGGTCCAAAAAGGACATACTGCGCCAAACACACGGTTTTAGAAACAGATTAAAAGGTAAAGTAAAGCACATGCATAAAATTAGATAAAATAGTGAAAATTGTAAAACAATGTTATAAAGTTACATACTTTAAAATCAATACAACTTCATGGTAAATTTACTAAAATGGTAAGTAGTCTAAAACCATTATATACAACTTAAAATTCCAATAGCACGTAAAAATGCAAAGATGTTAGGGTGGTGATTTTTGTCTAACAAGTCTTTTATACATAAAATCGTGCTTCCAAAAAAGGTAACGCGTTGTTGGTTAAAACATGGGCAAGATATTAAAATATGATGAATTGAAAGTGAATTGAATGTGGGGTTTAGTGGCACAAGGTCCAAAAAAGGACATACTGCGCCAGACACACAGTTTTAGAAACAGATTAAAAGGTAAAGTAAAGCACATGCATAAAATCAGATAAAATAGTGAAAATTGTAAAACAATGTTATAAAGTTACATACATTAAAATCAATAAAATTTCATAGTAAATTTACTAAAATGGTAAAAGGTATAAAACAATTATATACAATTTAAAATTCCAATAGCGCGTAAAAATGCAAAGTCTTTTATACATAAAATCGTGCTTCCAAAAAAGGTAAGGCGTTGTTGGTTAAAACATGGGCAAGCTATTAAAATATGATGAATTGAAAGTGAAACGTTACAAGTATCGCATCGAGGAGGCGGTTCTCCGAAAAGCAAATGAAGATGAGTCAGCCGAGTATGTCCTATACGTAAGCGGGTGAGCTTGACATCTGCTCTTCGCAATTGCAACACAGGCCAAGGTTCTAGCGTTGATTTAATAGTATGCAGTTTGTTCTCAATTTGTAAATCCCAATATTGCTGCCACAAAGATATGGTAAAATGTCGTATATAATTCTTCATGTCAGAAATGGGGACTGATAGGGTTAATGGAGTCGTAGCAGATCGAGCTGCAGAGTCAGCCATGTCATTACCTGAAATACCAACTTGGCTGGGGATCCAACAAAACAAAATGTTGAAACCATTTTTGTGAAGACTAACTAGCAGATGTTTAATGATAGATAAAATAGGGTGAGCTTCGTTGTTTATATGATTATTCAGCTGATGTAAAACACTGAGGCTGTCAGAGTAAATGCAAAACTTTCGTGCGGTCAGTGATGAGATAAGTCGTAGAGCTATGAGAACGGCTACAGCTTCAGCAGTAAATACAGAGCATATTGCAGGTATGATATAACTGTATGTTCGATCAGCTATAATGATACCACATCTAACATGCCCTGGAGATTTTGACCCATCCGTAAAAACAGAAACATACTGAGAATACTCATGACGATGAGACATGAATAGCTGAATATACACGCTAGGAGCTATTCTGGACTTTCTGTATGAAGTAAATGGAGAATGAAAGTGATATGACGGAATAACCCAAGGTTTGTTAAGAAAGTGATCGGCTGATTGAGATGGTGATTCACAAAAATTGAATGTCTGGATGATTGAACGCATACGAGCATTAAAAGGGGGTATGTATGAGGGTCGCGCATCATATAGTCATCGTAAGCTTAGTGGAATAACCTCATGTCGAAGAGGATGGGAATTAGATGACATAACACGAAAGTAAAATGTAAGACAGAGCTGCATACGTCGAAAATAGAGAGGCGATAAATTACATATATTATATAAGCTTTCGACTGGGGACGTTCGAAATGCGCCGCTACAGATTCGCATTGCAGTATGATGCACTGTATCTAACCGCTTCAAATTTGAGGTTGTTGCAGTGCCATAGACTGCGCAAGCGTAATCTATGCGTGATAATATCAACGCTTTGTAGATTCTGATTAGGGCGATGTGATCTGCACCCCAGAAAGTATTTGAGAGAACACGTAACACATTTAAAGTTTTTTCAGAACGTTTTCTAAGATAACGAATATGGGGCAGAAAAGTGAGTTTGCTGTCAAAAATTACGCCTAAATATTTTGTTTCCGAAAAAATAGGTATATTAACATTATAAATAGAAATCACAGGATCATTGTGTAATCTGCGTAATCGACAAAAATGTATGCAAGAGCTTTTTGTGGGTGAAAGTGTGTGACCATTTTGAAATCTTATTGACGGCCAGCTGGAGTTGGCGCTCAATAACGCGCATATCAGAGCCAGAACATGAAACATTTAGATCGTCAACATAAAGTTAGCCAAATACATGAGGTGGTAGTATGTTCAAAATGAGTGAAACATGAGTAATAAAAAGTATGACACTTAAAACACTGCCTTGAGGAACACCTTCTGCCTGAATGAAGAGGTCTGAAAACGTAGAGCCCAATTTTACTCTAAAATAACGTTTCATCAGAAAGTTTTTCAGGAACATGGGCAAATTACCACGAAGTGCCATATCGTAGAGCGTCTTAAGAATTCCGTATCGCCATGTCCGATCGAAAGCCTTCTCAATATCAAAGAAGATAGAGACAAAATGGTTACGTCGGACAAAGGCGTTACGAATTCGTGACTCTAATGCAATAAGGTTATCAGTAGTAGACCTTCCTTTTCGAAAACCACTCTGGAACTCAGGTATATGATGCTTCTTTTCTAGGAAATATACTAAGCGGGTATTCACCATGCGCTCAAAGGTCTTTCCCAGACAGCTTGTTAAAGCTATAGGGCGATAGCTTTCCGGGTCCTCAGGATCCTTGCCTGATTTCAATATGGGGATGACAATTGCTTCACGCCAACATGATGGATAAGCCTGTTCCGTCCATATTCTATTAAATAGAACCAGGACGTTACACAAAGACGTAATATCCAAATGGCGGAGCATGTGGTAAGTTATTCCATTGAAACCAGGGCTTGTGTTAGCAGCTGTTGATAAGGCCTTCTGTAGTTCCAGAAAAGTAAAATTGTTATTGTATGAAGATGATCGACGAGTATAAAAATTGATATTATGCCGTTCAGCGTTGCGTTTATGGTTTTGGAAAACCGGGCTGTAACTCTCTGTACTAGAGATAGCGGCAAATGTCTCACCAAGCATATTACATACATCAATGGGAGCAGAGTAGACTGTATCGTTCTTTTCTAATATAGGAAAATGAAATTCGCGGTATATGCCGTTTGCCTTTTTTACTCTCGACCAAACTTGTTTGGGAGATGTCATTGATGATATAGATGATTGGTTGGTTGGTTGGTTAAAGTTTATTGGCACAAGAGCCAGAAGTGGCTATACTGCGCCAGTCACTAGGTAAAAGAGATGCACTTTTACTTATATTAATGAATACAATCCAATTATTTTGATGAACTTGATGAGATTGTGGTGTATAGGGTCACTAAGTAAGGATGAAAGATCGGGATTAAATCTGCCAAAAAGTTTCTTCCTCAAATACTTGAATCGTCTGCAGTCAGTCAATATGTGTTTTATTGAAATGTCAACTTGACATTGAATACAGCTGGGTGCAGGTTCAGCTTTCAGTAATTGCATATGCGTAAAACGAGTATGACCGATACGTAGTCTATTAATTAAAGTCTGGGTTTTACGATCAGCAGTTAATGTCTTACAATTATCAAGATTAGGATAAATTTCATGTAATTTATTATTATTTTGCGTATTCCAATGATTTTTCCAGGCCTGATGTACTGAAGATTTACAAATGTCTTTAAGGTCCAAACATGTCAAGAGATTACCGCTTAAGTTATGAGTAGTTTTAGCTATCATATCAGCACGGTCATTTCCAAGAATGCCTACATGCGAAGGTATCCAACAAAAATATATGTTGAACCCTCGGACTTGCAATTGCGTAAAGTGTTTTTGTATTTTTTGAATTATGGGATTTTTTCCAGTGTACGGAACACTAGATATAAAGCTATGAGAGTCGGTATAAATTATCCATTTATGTTTGGTTTGGTCAGAGATAAAATTAAGTGCTAGCAAAATGGCATAGCATTCTGCGGTGAAAATTGAAGTTTCGTGAAGAAATTTTTCAGAAATATTAGAACTTTCGTAAACAACACCACAACCAACATGGTTATCATGTTTCGATCCATCTGTATAAATAGGTGTAAAATCCATGTATTGGTGACGATGTTCGTAAAACCTTTGGCTAAAAACTGTTGGGTTCGTTTCAGATTTTTTCAAATTATTAAACACGTTTAAAACACAAGTTGTAAGATCAACCCATGGTGGGATAGCGTCTGTGCTAGTAAAAACGTCAAAATTTAAAACATTAAGTTCGCATAAAATGCTGGTGATTCTAATTCCAAATGAAGGAATGCAAGATGGACGTGAAGAGAAGTGAGTAACAAGTTGCGGATGGCAAACACAAGAGTATAGCGGATGAAGAGGATTCGCTTTTATTTTAAAATAATAGTCCAGAGATAACTTGTAACGACGAAAATGCAGAGAAGGTTCAGAACATAAAACATAAAGACTCTCAACTGGTGAAGTCCTGAATGCACCTGATGAAATTCTTAGTTAGATGTATTAGATGATATAGATGAGACATAGCGCTTCCAGGACTCTCTTTGGCTACTGCGTCGGACCTTACGAGCAAATGCTTTAGCTCGTTTAAATGCTACAAAATTTGATGTAGAAGGTGGACGACGGAAGAGGCTCCAAAGTCGTTTCTGTTCTTTGTAAGCGGTGGAACACTCTGAATTCCAACAAGGCTTACGATGGCGAGGAGGAGTAGTTGAAGACTTTGGAATACTTTCTTCTGCAGCCTTTATGATTACTGCAGTTACAGTATTCACTGCGGCATTTACGTTGTTACGTGTTACCATAGCATCAGTAATCTGAGCAAGTTGAGTGAATAAGTGCCAATTAGCGCGATGATGTATGAAAACTGATGGTTTTGGACTCATGGGAACATTATTAGAATATGAAATTATGAGTGGAAAATGATCACTATTGTGAAGATCATCACTCACTGAAAAGTTTATGAAGGGCAAGAGAGCTGGTGAGCATAATGCTAAATCGATGGAGTGAAAGGTATGAGTCGGGATATGAAAGTAAGTCTCTTCGCCTTGGTTTAACAAACATAGATTATGGTCCTGTATAAGTTGCTCTATTTTACGTCCCCGATCATTGGAGACGGAGCTACCCCACAATTCACTATGGTCATTAAAATCCCTGAGCAAAATGAAAGGTGAAGGTAATTGTAAAATCAATGAATTTAGTTCTGTTTGAGAAACAGATGTATTAGGAGGTAGATAAATTGAACAAACTGTAAGGAGTATATTAATGTGAATTTGAACAACAGTTGCTTGTAATGAAGTTGATAATAAATAATGAGTAGATGGTAATGCATTACATGTTAAAATTGCAACGCCGCCATGAGGATGACCTCCATCATCGAAATCATGTCGGGAGCAAGAGTAATTACGAAATTTAAAATAATGAGATGATGTTAAATGAGTTTCTTGCAGAGCGAAACATGCAGGCTCATATTTATAAATAACATCCTTGATATCGGAAAGCTTATTTCTTATGCCACGACAATTCCAGGAGATAAAATAGACATTATGGAGTGGATGGATATTATTGTAATTTAACGTCAAGTATTTAAGATTAGTCAAGTAGGAATTCATCGTCAGAAGGGACAATTCCACGTCAACATCCATTTTCTTCAGAGCCTCAGAAGTAGATTGATTGACGTTCTGATTGTATTTAGGATCTTTCTTCTTCCGAGATATGCCAGGTTTTTTACTTTGGGGTATTTTTGTTGATACAATCTGCTTAGGCAAAGGTAGGGTTTTTTCTGAGTTGTCAATTTTAGAAGTCTTTTTAGGAGGAGGAGATGTTGTTCTGTTTGATGTTGTAGGTGTATTAATGTTAAGTTTCGGTCTTTGAGTTGTATTTTTAAACTGATGATGAGAGGTAGATGACAAAGGTCCGTTTGCGTACTAACAGAGCAAAATGAAGTCTTGGCTGCCGCAGAATAGGACACACCCGGACGAGGAGTGCGGGCGGTGACTATTCGACTTCATTGAAGGTCACGTTTTGCACTACTTTTACACTTTGTATCTCTTTCTCTTGGGACCATTTTTGACTACTCCTGGAGTATGCAGCATGAGCACCCTTGCAGTTAATGCAAAGTGGTGGCAACTCACAGGTAGTGTCTCCATGGTCGGAACCAGAGCATCGAGCACAAATAAGCTTACTACGACAAGATGTTTTAGAGTGTCTAAACCTTTGGCACTGAAAGCACCTTAATGGGTTTGGCACATACGGTCGTACGGGGCAGTTAAGCCAAGCAAGCTTAACCGAAGATGGTAATTTCGGTGTGTCAAAAGTAAGGATCAGATGTTTTGTGGGGATCAGTTTTCCGTCTCTCCTAATCTTGATCCTACGGACAGCTGTCACATGTTGTTCTTTCAAATTTTCAACAATTGTTTCCTCTTCATCATTTAGGAATTCAGACTCTGATATGACACCTCGAGAAGTGTTTAGAGTCTTATGGGGTGATACAGTAACAGTGAAGGAGCAGATATTGGTGCATTTCGATAGAAAAGTTGCCTGTGATTTTGAAACCTCAACTAAAAGGTCACCTGAGCGTAACTTTTTCACAGAAGCTACTTCTCCCAATACAGATAGGAGAGCCTTGTGAATTAAAAATGGCGAGATCTTGGTAAATGAAGTGTTGGGCACTTCTGGGTTTGTGAGCGTAATAATGTAAAATCGAGCGTAGTCAAGCGGTGAGGGGGTTGTTCCGCTGTTTTTGTTTTGGTGTGCGGAACTGAACACCTTGCTACTTTCAGCCATAGAAAATATAAAAAATTTATTCGACTATCAGCGGCACCACCCACCACGGAGTCCAACTTAGGGGATGCAAATAACAGATAGGTACTGAGACTAATCTATTATTTGAACATCGATGCCGACTAGTAGCTATAGGTCCGCGAGTCACCCCTGAAGCAGTCTCCACCCTTAACGAGGTGCCCAGTAAGTGATCCCGGACTTGACCCTAGCCAACAGATGACGTTCGTGGCTAGCCGGTTGATGCATACAGGTCAATATGCACCTCCCGTTTACAAGAAGCACGGGCCAAAGCAGTGTATTGGGGTACCAGGATGCGCCTCAACTGCCAGGATCCCGTTTTCCAGGGACACGGGTCTCCACGCACGGCAAACACGCGGGTGATCTCTTCCCATCTGGGTTCGATACAACAGGGTGGTACTGGAACACAGACAAAAAGCCCTTACCAGTAAATTCGGCAACCACGACAAGGGGGAAGAGAAAGGAGAAAAGGGAGAGGAAATGGAATGGAGGACAGATCACTAGGGTACACCGGGCGTGACTCCCTGTGTTTACCTAAAGAAGGTAAACCCCCTCAGGGCCAGTCATTTAATGAAAAAGATCCTTTCTGTTTGGCAGAGGCATCAAAAACGGGCCTCACCGGAATTGTCAAGCTGTTTTTAAAAACTGCTCTGTGAGGAAGGTAATGTGCACTATTGCTTTGAAGTTGTTCAGGGACTTCTTCTATAACACCTTCTTTACACCAATTTTCAAAAACTGCATTGTAGTCGAAAATTCTATTAGCTTCGTTAAGTTTCGCAGTAGTAGATAGTAATCTTTTTTTATGCTACTTTTCTATTGTCAGGCAAGATGTTCGCTTCTTTGATCCACGGCAAATAAATTTCATACCGTCCTTCAGAATTCAATTTTACTGTTCTTTCGAAGTGCACTTGAACTGCGAAGTGCACTCTTAATAACTAGACTCAATAATTCTCTGACATAAAATTCAATTAATAATTCTTCACCACCAAATCTATTTTTTAAACATTCAATAACTTTATCATAATTCTCAGCCGTGGCTGGGAAACTCTCCACGATTTCTCTAGCTCTGGAACCTACTACGGTAGCTTGATATAAATAATGGAATTTATCTTCTTTTTCCATTTCTAGGTGATCGTGAATACGCTTAAACTGATTCCAGAATGTAAGCCAGTTCTTAATGTCACCTCCCAATTGTTTCAATTCAATCTTGGGTAACTTTAATTTCTGCTTAGCTTTGGCGACGAACTAAAAGAAGCCAAGGAAGGTTCAACTTTCTTATTGAAATAGTCTGCAATTTCTACACGAGCGAGATCCATTTTTTCATTATACTCTTCTGTACTTGTATGTTCTATTTCAAAGTCTTCATCAGTATCAAACATTTTTTCTAGTACTTTTGAGTCAAATTCATTTAATATTTCATATAGTCGTTCTAACGTGGCACTTTTAATTTTTAATACTTTATCATCTGGTAACTCTTTATTTAATTCTTCGAATAAAGTATTAAACGTTTTGGTAAAGGAAGCTCTAGTTGCTCCGCGTTTTCTTAATATTACATCCATCCTTAACTATGATATCAAACTTAACTTTTAATTTTGATCAATGAAATAAATTGCATAACAAACGAATTTACAGTAACTAACCTGTTACTATTGCCTCTTATCACGATCCGGGGTCACCACAAATGTTGAGTACGGCAAGAAATATACCCTATTTCTTCCACTCCTATGTTTTTATCAAAATCAAAATTCTTAAAAAAGGAATACAAAATTTTCTACCTATTTCTAAACATAAACTTGAGTTCTATTGTACAAGTTAAAAGTTATTGGAGACATAAACTAGACGCTTTTACCTAATTCTCCAGAATTTAGTAAATTGGATCTTCGTGAGGCATACAACCAGTTGGAGTTAGACGAGAATTCTACATTACTAACAGTAATTAACACCCATTTAGGGATTTTTAAATACAATCGATTGCATTTGGTGTTGCACCAGCACCCACGATATTTCAAAAAGTAATGGAAAAACCATTGAAGGGTATTCCAGGTACAGGAGTGTTTCTCGATTATATCCTGGTTACTGGGCATACTGAGTCAGAACATCTCCATAATGTATGGGAAGTGCTTAGGCAGCTAAAAGCAGCAGGTTTGAAATTAAAGAAAGAAAAATGTAAATTTTAGTGCGATTCCTTAACATTTCTAGCTCATGTAATTGACAAAGAGGGAATCCGTCCTGTAGGGGATAAGGTTAAAGCTATCAAAGAGGCCCCTATTTCTAAAAATGTAGGGGAACTTAGGTCGTGTTTAGGTTTAATTACTTTTTATTCTAAGTTTTTGCCACAGAAGCCCCATTGTTAAGCCCCTAAGCTAGCCCCATTGTACAACTTACTACATCAAACAGCCTCATGCCAATGGACAAATAAAGAAAACATTGCATTCAAGGAGTCTAAACAGGCTATTTGCAATTCGGGACTATTAGTCCATTTTGATCCCGAGAAGGAATTAACTTTAACTTGTGATGCATTACCTTATGGTGTTGGCACGGTGTTATCCCATACCATAGATGGTAAAGATAGACCGATTGCTTTTGCCTCGAGGACCCTTTCTCTTGCAAAAAAAAAATAAATTATTCTCACTTAGAAAAAGAGGTATTAGCACTAGTGTTTGGTGCAATTCGTTTCCGCGATTATTTGCTGGGTCGTGCTTTTGTTTTATACACCGATCACAAACAGTCAGTCACCTTAATGTCTGAAAAGAAACGTGTACCAGCCATGGCAAATTCAAGGATACAGAGATGGGTCATTACTCTTTCAGCTTATACGCATACTGTTCGTTATCGTTCAGGTGTTCAGAATGAAAATGCTGATGCCTACAGTAGATTACCATTACCAGGTTCTTTTTTAGATGTGCCGCAGGAACTGGTATTGAACATAGAGAAAGTAGATCTGGGCTCTGTGACAATTACAGATATTAGTAAAGCTACGAGCAGCAATGCAACTCTAAGGAAAGTTTCAAAAGTAGTGTTAGAGGGATGGCCAGATAACTTAGATTCTAGTAGTCCAGATTATAAACAGATGCTGCCTTATTTTAGGTAGTGTTAGGAACTCTTTATCGAGGGTAATGTTCTGCTATGGGGTAATACGGTGGTTGTCCCTGACATTTTACATAGTAATATCTTGCAAGAACTCCATAGTACACATCAGGGAATCTCAGGCATGAAGAGCATTGCTCGTTCACTGTTCTGGTGGCCCAATTTAGATGTTGACATTGAGAATATAGTCAAAAATTGCAATAGTTGCATTTTATTTTATTTTATGACCGTCGTTGAACAGCCGACCAATTTTTGGGTTTACGACTACTGATGTTCAACGCCGTAGCCTTGTAATTTTGAACCAATCCAGAAGACAAGGAAACAATAGTTGCATTAAGAATTTTAATTCTCCTGCTAAAAGTTTACAACCTTGGCCCTCAGCTAATCGTGTTTGGTCCAGAATACACATAGACTATTTAGGCCCTTTTGAAAATCATATGATATTAATTGTTCAAGATGCATATTCTAAATGGATTGAGGCAATAAAGGTGAAAAGTGCTACCTCTAAAGTAACATTAGAGAAATTATATGAGATCTTTTCTAGGTTTGGATTCCCTGAATGTATCGTTAATAACAATGGGTCAGCGTTTCGATCAGTAAGTTTGAAGCTTTCACTAAACATAATAGTATAAAGACATTTGTTTTTTTGCTTCTTATTACCCTTCCTCAAATGATCAGGCAGAAAGAGCAGTTCAGTTTATTAAAAACCGGTTACGTAAGGTAGTAAGAGATTCTATGAGTTTCATGTTGTCAAGAATTTTAGACGAACACCACTGGCGCGTTACATGGTATTTCAACAGCAGAGATTTTGTTGGGTAGACAGATTCGCTGCCGTCTGGATTTAGTGCATTCATACTCTCCTAAATCAAATATTTTAGCCGGTAGAAGTTTTAAGGGTGGTGAGGGTGTATATTTTCGTAATTACGGGCTAGGAGAGAGATGGTTTCCTGGTACAATAGAGAGAAATAAAATGTATCGAGTGGTGGACTCGAAAGGCTCAAACGCTGAGAGGCATTTAGACCAGTTGAAGGCTGATCAAGGTCAGCTAGGTACGACTGTTGTGCCAGATGAATAAGTGTAACCCCTGACTGAAGTGGACAATATTTTTCCATCATTAACGGTAACAAGTTCTGAAGAGGACTCTGAAATAGTCTGTTCAATCCCGTCCTACCAGACTGAGAAAAATGCCATCTAAGTATAAGGACTATTGCCTTCAAGTGGGGAAGGAGGTGTCATATCCTGCAACTTCTACTTCCACTATGACCGGAGCACAGTAACCGTGTTCGGGGTTGTTGTTGTTCCTATAAGCATGCACGCACGCACGCTGTTATCTTATTAAGTAACAATAAAGTTGTATTTGATCCTATACAAAGGTTTATGTTTAATTACAACACATATATTAATAGAAAAGCTTAAATTTTGCTTCCACTTTGAATATAGAAGTAAAATTGACGGGTATGCTATTTCTATTTATTAATATGAAAAAGTTGCAATTTACTAAAAAATAATGGACTTTTTAGAATAATTCGTATGTCGTAGATATTTGCTTTAATCTAAAAAATTTAAATATTTTGGGTAAAGAATTAAAATTAGACAATTATAAAAAACTTGATTAACTTATTCTCATTTTGTTTAGTTACAACACCAATTTAGTTATAACACCAATAAGTAAGCATTTAAAAGCTCTGAGAAAATAACCATAAGGTTGAAAAAATAATGATTTCTCTCTCCTCTTTTTCCATATAAAAAAATATTTTGTGGTAAAAAGACAGAAGCACTTAATTGAAAATGATTAATAGACTTGATCTCCAGTATGGCGATTAAAAATAATTACAATCCAAATCTTACCGTATCCTCAGCACAGCACTAGCAATGTGAATGTGTGGCGATAAGTAAGGTGAGTTCAATATAAATAATAATAATAAATTTAAATAATGAGTTTCATCTTCAATCTTAAACTTTGCATGAAAAATCGTTATTTCTCTTTTACCTTATGTAAAAATTAAATCAAAGAAGCTGAAGTGCTTCCTCTATTTATAATATGTCACAGAACTTTTAATTTAAAATGACTCACAACTGTCAATTAAATTAGAACAAAACATTGATAGTAGTCTCTGCTATTAAATATCCAACTATTACATAAACAGAATGCACTAATTAGAGAAGAATGCTACAGGGATGTTCAGGTTTATAACAATAAAGAAACTTCAAACCATTCATACTGAATAAGCACAGAATATTTCTTCTTTTTATTATATCCTGGCGAAAGCAACTTTCTTCCCATTTAACTTACTTTTTCCTGACATTAATTTTCAAAAAGATGAAATTAAAAATAAAAAAAATCTTATTGCATAATTTATCTTAAGCACAACAAAAATTTTGTTTGATTTTCAGATATTTGGAACGAAAGAAAATTTGGAGGTTTTGTGCCAATTTTAAAAAAATGGATGACACATTTAAAATATTACCAAAGCTTTTTTGCCAGCTTTACACTATTCATGGGTAAAATATTCCCATTAGTCTATAGCCTATTGCCTGACAAGTCGAAACATACCTATTTACGTTTGTTTCAGCATGTCAGCAATATCGCTTGGAATAATGGGTAGATTTTTTACCTAGAATGTGCCGTGACGGATTTTAAAGCTGGCGCAATGAACGCTCTTCAGGAAGTCATCCCTTGGATTGTGATTAACGGATGCTATTTCCACAGTCGATTTGGAGGAAGGTATGTAAAGATTAAGTCATCTTTTAATAACTAATATATTCTACCATTATTTAGAAATATCTCGTTTTTAACATTATTTTGTAGGCACATTGGGAATCATTTCGACAATAGTGACAATGTGCGGACTAGGGGTGGCACTCCAAATTAAGCCGTAGGGGAGTGCCATCAAATCCAAACGTCTGTACGTTCATAGACATGATCATAAAAATTATGCCGAAAAAATAATGTCGCTGTGTGAACCCACCAGAACAGAAAAAAAAAAAAAAAATACAAGCATTCCAACGAAAGACCGAATGTTTTAAAGACAAGGATAGATCAAATGACTTTAAAAGCGTATATGGACGCTGCAGCGTACTATGTACAATTTAAATAGTGTTTAATTATATCTTAAGTTAATGTTTTTAAAATTTTATTTCATGTTACATACATAATAAATTTTATATTTTTGCTCTTGTTAATATTAACGTATTATTCCGTCAACCATTTTCACCAACACTGCGCCTTCGTTATCTTCCAAATTAATTTTTACAAAGTAATTTATCATGAAAGGGTAAGAAAAAATATAAAGATAACTTCTTATATGCAAAAAATGAGAAAAAATTAAAGTTTGAACCACATATAAATTTATTTTCTGAATGGGTGAAATGGGTCGATGGTATAATACTTAAGTACTATAGAAAAATGCGACTCAAATACATTACAAATATGTTACGTATTTGCAATGTTAATACATTACAAATATGTTGTAAGCCGGGCGACACTGAGAGCGGATTTTAATTTAGAGAATGTTATAGCAAAATTATATTCATCAAGCAGATAATTTGGTGACTTTAAAGGTATTTTTGCCATTTTATTTTTGTGGGATTGAAATTTTGACGAATAATTAGTTGGATTTGACGAGTTACTAAACGTTTCGGTCAGAACATTCACGATATCTTTAATGTCACATATTTTGTTGTTGATTATTTGTAGATGAGGGATAGATTGATTTAGATAATGGCCAGATATGGATTTAATTTTTCTCTTAACTTCTGCGAAATTTTCACCACGCTCTTTTCTGTGCTTTATGAGCGAAGGTTCCTGATTTCAGTTTCAAGGTTTAGGGTACCTTGGGAAATTACCAGTAGTGCGCGGTAAAGATTTCTCTGCAGCAGCCAAAATAGCATCAGAAATTGATGTTGACTTCGTTGACAGAGTTATTGATGAAATCATCATTTAATTTAACGGAATTTCGGAATAAGGTCCAGCTGGCACGTTCCAACTTAAATTTAGGTGAGGCGTGAAAAATGCTTTGTCCAGATACAGTAATAAATAGAAGTAAAGGGAAATGATCACTCTAACCTAAATCATCGTGAGCATCTAGGTTCAGTAGTTCCCTTTCTCTACTGGGGAATGATTTTCTGGAAAAGACTGATATCGTCCTAGACATCCAACGTAAAAGATGGCACTTTGGTGATGAACCTCATAATAAAATCTATTTCCGGAACAATATCCATCAACCTGGTTTATCCATGAGCAACATTGCGGCAAATGAATGTAGCCTGAAATGAATGTAAATGAAGGAGAGCCTCTGACCCCAGAGCCAAGACGAAGGATTTCCATACTTCTCAGTGAATTTGAAGATACCTTTAAGCCAGGGGGAGACCCTACTCCCTTTGCCGAGCATGGAATTAATACTGAAAATCATGCACCAACATCAGTTCCGCCATACAGACTGTCACCAGCCAAGAAAGAAATTCTTAAAAAAGAATTGGATGATTTGTTAAATAAAAAAGGAAATTTTAGAAGAGAGTGAATATACCTAAGCAGCTCCCGTTGCGTTGGTTCCCAAATCAAATGGTAAACACAGACTCCTATCCTTTGCCAAGATTAGATGATCTCTTGCATGATGCTAAAAACATAGGCTATATTTCCACCATAGATCTCCAGTCCGGTTATCATCAGGTGAAAATTCATGATTATGATAAAGACAAAACAGCTTTGTAACTCTTTTGAGTGCTTACAGATTCAAGATGATTCATTCGGGTTAAAAAATGCCCCGGCAACGTTTCAGAGACTAATGGACCGTTTTAAAAACTCCCTCAGTAAAAATTCTCATTTATTTAGATGACATAATCATCATGTCACCTACTTTTGAAGATCATCTAAATCAGTCATGTCAAAGATACGGCCCGCGATCGCAATGTGTCACAGAAAGAAGAATCATGTTTTTTAGAGCTTTTAGACTTCAATCGATTCCTCTATGGAAGTTTTAAAATGCGCACACCACATTTATAAGTAAGCGAGAGAGACAGTAACGCCATCTCTTAGCAACAAGCAGAATCTTAGTCGCGCTTCTTGTCAGGTATCTGGATCCTCGAGCTCAAAATAATTACCCTCTTTTATAATTTTGATATGATTTTTAACAACCGTATATTATATAATTAAATAAATAAATTGTTATAATAATTCAGTAAATTTTTTTTTTATTTGAATCTGGCCCGCCTACACATTCTAAATTTAATATATGGCCCTCTGCAAAATTGAGTTTGACACCTCTGATCTAACTCTTGTGTTCATAAGACTAGCCCAATTTTGCTTGCTCTAAGGTAAAATACTTAGGTCACTGGATAACTACTCGAGGACTTGAAGTAGATCCAGAGAAAGTAGAAGCTATAACCAAGTTTCCTGTCCCTAAAGATATAAAGCAGGTTAAATCCCTCTTGCAAACTTATTCATGGTATCGTAGGTTTATAGAAGGCTTTTCTACCCTGTCGAAACCATTATGTGAACTTACAAAAAAGAATGCTGCTTGGAAGTGGAGTGAGCAGGAACAAAAAGCTTTTGCTGCCCTGTAAGAGAAGTTGGTTTCTTCTCCCATTCTGAAACAAGCTGATCCCGATCAATCTTACACAACAAGAACTGACGCCAGTGGTTATGGATTGGGTGCTGTTCTCTTACAGGGGGACAATGAAAATGAACACCCAAATAGAATATGCTAGTCGTCTTTTAACATCTGCAGAGCAAAATTACTCGACCACAGAGAGAGAGAAGCGCTAGCTGTTATTTGGGCTCTGAATAAATTTAGAGGGTACATAGACGGTGCCCAGGTGACAATATTTTCTGATCATCAACCCTTGAAGTGGCTATTAAGTATTAAATCTCCATCAGGGAGGTTGGCCCGATGGGCCCTGCAACTACAATTCTACAACCTGAACATACAGTACATCCCAGGAAGAAACAATGTCATTGCGGACATGCTGTCTCGCCCACCTTGTGTTCATGAAGAGAGAAATCCTTGTTGTCTCTGTTCAGTTACAATTGATCTTCCAACTCGATCACCAAGTGTTATACGCTCTAAACAGCTCAAAGAAAATGATGTACGAAAGATTATAGAAGCATTTGAAGATCGCTCAGATGAAGTAGACCTTAATTGATGGACAGAACGTGGATATATCATGAATAGGAGAATTCTCTGTAAATACTCCCATGATAGTGACTCGGACGAAGCTCAACTAGTAGTCCCTATGCAAGAAAGAGGAGAAATCCTTAAAGAATTCCATGATGCGCCAACTGCTGGCCATTACGGTATAGAAGGTACTCTGGATCGAATCTCCAAAAGATTCTTTTGGACTGGTATGAGAAGATTTATCACCGAATATATTAAAAACTGTGTCGAATGCAACCGCTATAAAGCTTCCACTAAAAAGCCAGCTGGTCTTCTTCAGACTCCTGTGCATAATCAAAGATTTGAAAGCCTAACTATAGACTTATTTGGTCCATTGCCAGAAGGTAAAGATAAAAAGAAATGGATCTTCATCGTTGAGGACTGTTCAACCAGATGGGTTGAGCTATTTGCTTTAGCCCAAGCCACAGCTAAGGAGTGTGCAATTACTCTGTTGGAAGAGGTGATCTTGAGATATGGATTGCCTAGAAGAGTTATCAGTGATAACGGCTCACAGTTTGTGAGCAGTGTAATGCAACAGCTTTGTTTTTTACTTGAAATTAAGCAATGTTTGGTCCCTGCATACCATCCCCATGCAAATCCCGTGGAAAGGAAGAACAGGGATTTGAAACCTCGCTTGGCTATTCTTGTTGGCCAAGAGCATAGAAATTGGGTTGAACATCTACCAGTCATCCGATTCGCTATGAACACATCAAAGTGCGAAACAACAGGGTATACTGCTGTATACCTTCAGTTTGGACGAGAGCTCAGGACAGTCCAAGAGGTAAGGCATGATATTCGAACTGTTATCCAAAGCGATAACTTTTTCCCTGAGATAACCCCGTATCTCAGAAAATTTTCTTTTATCGTCTTGACTGTTAGAGATAATGTTGAAAAAGCCCAAGATCGGCATAAAACATATTTCGACTCAAAACGACAGCAAAATCCCACTTATGCTGTAGGTTCGAAAGTGTGGATGACTCTACATCCACTCAGTAATGCTAAGAAAGGAATTACTGCCAAATTTGTACCTAAAACGGATGGGCCGTATCACATACTTCGAAAGAAGTCGCCTACCTCCTAAGAACTTGCCCATCCAGATAAGCCACATGTTCCTGTTGGGACCTATCACACCTCAGCATTGAGACAATGCAACTCTGATACACAAGCAACAGAGCCTATTTTACCTCTCGAACCTCTCCGAACTGGGTGGCCGCAGGCTATAGCAACCACCCAGTTTGTGATACTCTCCCCCTCTGATTCCGAGGTTACGTCCCGGGGAGGAATCAGAATTCATCTTTGGTCTGCCTCTCCTTCCGAGTTGTATGATGAATTAACTAAGTTTTTTTTAAAAACGTTTTAAATAAAGTTTTACAAGTGAAGCTTTAAAGTGTTACAAAATTGTTTTTAGGAATTAACTTATTTTTCTTAACAATCTGTTTAAAAAAAAAATTAAATAAATTTACAGTAAGCGAAAGTTGAATAGAACTAAAAAATATTACAATTGTGACAGAGAGAAAACTTGAATGGAATAATTAGGATCTTTTAATTAAATAATTTAAATTTTTCATAAAACAATTTGTTTTTCGCTAAAAAATAAAAACCTATCAATTCAATAATTCTCCCTAAAAATGGTTATATTGCAACATTGTAAGTGACAAAGTCTTTGATAATACTAAACATTTAAGTTTTATGTTAAAAGCAAATCACGCAAAATTTTGCAAATCTGAATTGGAGAATTTTTGATTAACAAAATGAAATTTCGAAAAATCACGATCCGAAACAAATCTGGCCCTTTCGGCATGCTTTCTGAACTCTTTTAATTACCCTGATTTTACTGTGCTTAAAAAGTCAATGGGATATGCATAAAATAATTATTGCTGAATCGCATTATTTTAATATTAAATCAAATTAAACTTTCAAATTCTATTAATGCATTTTGTTTTTTTAAGAAAGTTTTTGTGATAAAAGTTTCGAAAAATCATCTCTTTCAACGAAATAAAACTTAAATTTTTGCCCAAAATACAATTCATCATTTCCACTTCAACATATAAATATGTTATTACACAATGTGATAAATAAAATTTCGTTTAGAAAAATAATATATTAAAGTAGGCTGAAATATGAAATATATACTACATCAGGGTTCCTACACTATTTTGAGAAAACAATATCCTGACTTTTGCAGGTTTTTCCTGACCTTTTACAATAAAATTCCTGACCCGCCGTTTCCCACTCCAACAAAACTTTTAACACTGCAGTTTCAACAATTAGTAATAATATACTACTTAGTCATAAGTATCATATATTGAATAGGATAAACACTTATATATTAAAAGGAAATTGCGTAATAGCACTTTATATTCCTAATTATATTTTCAGAAAACTTGTGAAACATATCTTTAATTATCATGATTAGATTAAACTTTTAGTGTGTTTTTGTAGTTAGATACGAAAACTATTTAAATAAAAAGATCAAGAAAATCTGTTGGATTATGGAAATATTATTTTATTTAATGTTAAGTGGAACCAAATGCATGAGTGTCGTCAGGATATAAAGGGTTGATCAAATCTGCGAGATATGTATCAGTATCCTCAAATAATATTTACACTTAAAACATACTAGAACATTTGTTACATTGAGTTATTAATTTTTAAAAATCACCAATTAATTTCAAACTGACTTTACTTTTAAAAGATAATATTGAAATATAAAGGGGGAAAAAGTCAAGAAAAGTTAATTATATACAAAAAAAATTCAGATAAAAAAATTATGCAACTTGTGAGAAAAATAAAATCAAAAATATCTTTTTTTTTCAGTATTTCTAAATTTATTTCTGTCATACTGTAAGCTTCCGGAGAAACTCAGGGGCTCCTATGTTTTATAATATTTCTCAACATATTTTGTTGTTTGACAATTTCTGAATCAAGAACATCCAGTTCTGTTGGAGCAGTTTTCGTCAATTTAGATTTTCTTAATTTCAAATCATCTATCTTTTCTTTTATTCGTTTTCTTGAAATTTCAGCTTTTTTATTCTCTTCGTTTATCTTTTTTTTGGCTTCTAATGCATGTCTCCATCTTGTTCTAGATCCTTTTACAGCATCTAGCAGTTTTTCATTAATGTATATGTTTTTTATTCCATTTATAAATGAAACATAATCATACCAATTTTTATAACCTCCCACAAATTTTCAAATTTTTTTTCTCCGTGCAAATATTTTGAAATTTTTTTTTTCTAATCTCTGTTGCTGTGGATTAAACTCTAAGAAACTCTTTTGCTCTTCTTTTTTTTTTTGGCACCATCACAAAACAGTAAAAATTCTTTTTTTGCTGTTGTTTCAGCTACCCAGTTATTAACATGGAGAATTTCCAGACAAGTATCCATCCTTTGTTGAGCAATGGATGGATGTTGAATGATCAATTCTGGAACTAAACTTGAAATGTCACGTGTCATACTATACAACAATGGACTTTTTTCGACCGTCGTCAAAAGAAATTTTCGACATTCTAACTTGAAATATCCCTTTTCTTTCTCACTAATTTTTATCATGCTCAGATATTTACTTGCTGCAAAACCTATATTCACATTATTAACACTTAATAGATTGTCATTGCTTGTTAAGTCAATACTTGCTATTTTTTTGCAGTTGTAGCATTGTCTATAACCGACTTTTTTACACATCGCCGCAAAAGATTTTGTGTTAGTTACAATATACTGGAATATAAGTATGGACTGAGAGGTTTGGAGGTCTGAAAATTTAAAAGGAAAGGTTGAAATTCTTTTTAGAAATTAGCTTAAAGAATGCTAATTTTGGTAGCATTATCGGATCCTTAACACAGTCTTCAACATTTTTTACTGAGATTCCGGCTGGCTGAGAATTTTTTTTTCTTTCTTCTATGCACCTAATAATGTTGTCAAAAATTAATATGGCACCGCTCCACACAAGGAAGATTTTCCAGCCACCTGATTTGGCAGAACTTTTTTGGAAAAATGTGTCTACCAGATATTTTAGTATACTCTGCTCGTCTAGCAGGACTATCTTTGAAAAGTAAAGTATGTTCCTCTCAGAAACTGGGCCACCTTCCATCCTATTTTATTGTGACCCATTTGAAATGCACAATGAATAACGTGAAGACCACATGATCCAATATTCACCATCTTAGGAGCATCTTCATTTAATTCAATGCATGATTTTAAAAGTGTCAAAAACTTCCAATTCACAGCAAGACCATTCATGCTTACTTGCAATATTTTCTCAAGTGGAAGCGGATTAATACATGCCTTAAAAACTTCCAGCATATTCTCTGCAGTAGACTTTTGAAGAAATGCAGAATTCAAATATCGGCTGCAAACTTGTTGTTTCGAATCACACCAAAAACGAATGTGCAGTTTGAATTGAAACTTTATTTTTGCCTGTTAGTCTTTGAATGAACTATAGTTTTTTTTTTCTTCCTGACTTTATGAATATGTGAGAAAAATCCTGACTTTTTAGCTTAATTTTAGAATATCCCGACTTTTGCAGGTTTTCCTGACCGTGTAGGAACCCTGTACATATATATCAAATAGTTATTGAAGTTCGATTTCTTTCCTTGAAGTTGCAAATTTTTGTATTTTTTTGTAAGCCCAAAACATCAATTAATAAAAATTCTAAAACTGAATATCAATGTATTTATTTATTTTTAAAGTGTAATTAAATCTGGCTAAAATATTTTATATGTTAACCAACTTTTAATATTCAACTATAGAATCATGTCATGTTCAAAAGCGAAAGGAAAAAAAGTTAACAAACACTGCAAATATTTATTAAAAGAAACATAAGAAAATTTTGCTTAAATACATTTGTTAGATATTTTCCAAAGATGCCTAAAAGTTTCTTTTTAAGTATAACATCTTAATAAATAAATAGATCCTCAATTGAATCAATTTTTGTAGTGTTCCAATGCAGATAAAAATCCCTAATTTTATCCTTAACTCACTACTCTTTCACTTCACCTATTACAAAAGACAAGATTACTTTCTGAGCTCTTGATTGCCGCACCTGCTCGACCCCAGTTTTTTCCCCATTTTGTCAGGTTATGTTAAAATGGGCTTAGGGCAAATGTTGGTGGAACCGAGCCCGGGTTCTACCTTAATGCTTCACACAGTGTTTGGCGTGTAATGCCGCTCGACGAGAGAGGCCACACAAACTCGCTACTGCTGTTCCCATTCGCTACTTTTTAATTTTAAGTTCTGGCAATACTGTCTGGAGAGAAATGTAGAATTTATGCAGGTGGGAAATTTTGTCTCTTAATTAATTCACTCTTATCTACATTAATTATTTTGTTTGACACTTTGTACATAATTTTCGCATACGGGAATTATCATGATCAGCCAGGGAAAATATATTACATCCCTATTAACTTTGTAAAGAGCTTGTTCCCCAAATCGACTAAAGATTTCGAAAAGGCCAAAATTTATAGAGTCTTTTGGTGTCCCGATCTCCTTGTGAATCAAGAGGAAATCAAAAATTCAAGGAAATAATAGTGCCACATAAAGACTCATGGGACAGACTTAAAGGAACATCCTACTACAATGCTGATGTATTGCGCCCCCAAGAGGTGTGTTTGTCTTTTCTTCTTATTATTAAATTGTCAATGAATTGACTCGTAATCAAATGATGAGAATATTAGATGCAAATTTATTTTCTATGCCCATTTTTTTTAATAACTAAATTAGCAATATGCCCTACTTAAATAATAATGATACTCAATTATTTAAAAATTTATTATTGATGAATTGAAATTTACCTAAGTTCTACTTTAATGTAAGTTCCTGTAATTCGTACACCTGTAATTCGATTAATGTATTTTTCTACAATAATTCTAATTGAAATAAAATCATTTCAAATTATTTATTGAAATATTTTTATAAAAGCACAACTTGCGTCTAAAAAATGTGTTTAGTTTCAATATAAATTGTAACTCCAAATTTTACATCATGCATTATTTACATCTTAATTAGATTGTCATTCTAATGAAATCTGTAAGCAATAAAAAAATTTATCCTTGTACAGGAGGTGTAATAAATAATTAACCTTGCTAACTTGTCATTATAAAAAATGCCAAATGATCTATTCCTGTTTAAATTTTTTAATATTTTTTTTAGCTACTCTTGAAGACTTGATAAGTAGTGTAAGTCAAAAAAGGCCCCCTTTCAAGTCACTAATAAAAATGGTCCTCAACTGAAGAATAACAATAAAGTGAATAAAACCCATGTTAGTATTTCATCATATTTCTATTAGTTCCACAAAGGAATGTCTGCTATTTTCCAGTTTCATTCTAATTTTGGTCTAACAAATATTTATTTTTATAATATATGTAACTATAATAAGTCTGCAATGTATTTAAAATAAGTGTAAAAAAAAAAAAAACTATAGGGTTAATATAGTAGTAACTATATTATTATCGATACTACTAGTAACTTGAAATTATGCTCCACGAGATTAAAAATGGATTTCATTTTTACTAGTGGCGATTTATGCAATAATTTGCATTGTTTGACGGTTTTGGATTATCATTCATTCATTCATTGCACAAAAACAACAATGCTATTGATCAATTCATTTTCATAATGATATAAAAGTAATAAAGGTGGCAAACATAATTTAAATTTTTTTTTTTTCTCTTAAGTTTGAATATTTTTAATATGTTAATATGGGGAAATTTGGAATGAGTTGCCCTCGATTATTGACAATTCCATGTTTAATCATTATTTTTTGCCAATAATTTTTCAATAGTTACTTATTACCATTTTTTAAAAAAAATTTTGTGATCACCGTATGATTTTTCAAATTATTTTTATTAAAATCTGATAATAGTGTTTGAATTTAGTTATCACTCTATCGTCAAATTACTTTATTTTATAACCCTTTTTTTCCACAGTTATTTATCTATTCTTAGTTTTTACTGCACTTTTAGAATCTTGATGTTTTCAATAGGATGATATTACTAACGTGTGCATAATCGCATATTTGAAAATTTAAATTTTCACACAAGCATATATATTTTCCATTCAGTGATTATTTTTTGTTGCAATAGCACAGTTATGATTATATTGAGTTTCCTGTATCGTAAAATGAATTTAATACATTTTTAAAATGTCCTTGTATGAACCTTGATTTAACTAGTAGTATTTTTTAGCTCTAGAAAATGTTGGTATTAATTTTGAAAAATCTGTAATTTTACCCTGCCTTTCACTAAACCTATTATGCTATAACTCAATAAGGTTGAGGAAAACATAACTTTTTAATTTTTCTTTCCAAAATACACAACAGTTGCAAAAAATTTACCATAATTTTATAAAGTGCACGAAAATAAAGATTTATCCAAACAAAGGATGAAGACTTTATAAGACAAAGCAATAGAAGATAGAGAAGAATTGTTTAGTAATACGCAACCACATAACACTGATTCTGAAGATGGTAATTTTTTTCACTTCAGCTTTATTCAAATTTCCATTAGTATACGTTTGTTTGGTGTTAAATTTCAATCAAAATCTAGGTCGTAAGCGTTGGAAACAACGGCTGCATCCCTCCTGACATTTCCTAACAATTTGTGCAATCATGGAAATTTTACAACATATTACAGATGTTTGAAGAAATCTAGAAGTTTAACATGTTTTCTCAAATTTTTTTGACCCAGTTTCTCAGTGGTGATTTAAAATTGATCAATTGCAACTAAAATTGTTTTTAATTAATCAGTGATATTTTTCACATAAAAATGGTACAAAAATAATAAGTTTTAGAAAAATTGACTTATATTTTGCGAAACTGAAACTAATACTACAGTTGAACGTTTCATTAAATGCTCTTAAATCCTTATAAAATTTTGAAAGATGCTTTCCCCTTATTTCATACTAATTTTTAATTATATAATATGTAATTTTTTTAGTATTAGAGTGTAATTTTTTAATAGGTACTTATGACAAGAATGGGTTCAACCAGCAGAAACTGTTGAGAACAATATGTGAACTAAAAGCTGAATGTTCTCGGCTCAAGAAAGAGAGGGATGAAGCCCAAACAGTAGCAAATTCATAAATTTGACTAAATGTTAAAGCTAATGTGGTGTAATCATCGTACTTGATTCGAGAAGTTCATGCCCTGGCGAACCTAACAATTTCCACATACGCTCAAAGTATTTTTGTAATCTCTTAGAACTGAACTGAATTTAAATAATGTGATCATCGTATAACTTCGTTACCATCGAAACCATCTTGATACTTCGTTCTTTACTTTACTTTTCTCTTTAGGTAATCTGCTTTACGTTTTTCTTCAGTTATTACTTGCTCGATTATTCTTGCATGTCTTTAATTTTGTTAAGTTTTTATTAAAAAATATGTTTAAATTTAGCATTTCTCCTTTTTATTTATCTTTGGCGACAGACTTAACTAAACATGCAGACTTATAATAAACGCAACCGATTTCTCGCCAAAGATAAGTGGTGACCCGGTTTTTTGGATTCAGCGCCGCTATTCCAGTTTGTGGATTGAATTCTTCACACCTGCAACTGTGAAAAATCAAAATTTTCCAGAATACTTAAAAATATGCCATTGCCGGAAGATAATAGTTCAGAAGCAGTACCAGTGTCGGAAATATCACGAATAGCAGTCAAACCTCCACCTTTTTGGAAGAATAATCCTAAGTTGTGGTTTGCCCAAATCGAAGCCCAATTTGAAATTTCTGGCATTACAAGAGAAGACACAAAATTTAATCATTTTGTTGCCGCTGTTGAATCCCATTCAAGACTTGATTTTCAGTCCACCTGGAAGTGATCAATATTCCGTTTTGAAAACACGACTCATAGAAATCTATGCTGAGAGCGAAACTTCTAAATTACGAACTTTATTACAAGGTGTTGAACTTGGCGACCAGCGTCCATCTTTACTGTTAAAACGAATGCGTGATTTAGCGGGAAAACATTTCAGCGATGATTTACTGAAATCACTGTGGCTAGATAGACTACCAGCTAATATAAAATTAGTGTTGGTTGCTTCTAGTGAAGTTAAATAACTTGGCAACTATGGCAGATCGAATTCTAGAGTTTGCACCTCAAACTTCAGTCAACTCTACTGCAGCGCCAGACTTTACACCAAAACATCTATGCTTAGAACATCAAATTTCAGAGTTGTCTAAACAAGTAGCTAACTTGATGGAAATTGTACAAAATCGTCAAAATTTTCGTAAGTCTAGAAGTCCATCTTTTAATCGCCAAAGTTTGTCACGCAACGGACGCTCTCCTTTCAGACGCCAATATCTTGAACCTGCTAACGAATTCTGTTTCTACCACACCAATTTCGATTCTTTAATTTTGTTATAACCTAAACTGACATCACGAGGTAATAGTTTTAGAATTATGGGACCTTCAAAATTTCTAGGGAACTAATATTAATTTCAAGTTGATCGTATAAATTTCGAAACGCTCTCAAATTAGAAGAGTTTTTCACTGGTTCTAAATTTAGAAGTTTAGTCATGTGATCATTAATTACAAGATCCTCTCGTCCAAATCTATCAGATATTAATTTTATGCATTTCTCATAATTTGAATCTGTCAAACAAAAACCTTTAATAGAATTTAATGCCAAACCACCCAACGAATTTTTTAAGTAATGAAACTTTATTACATTTGACAATTCGGTATTTTCATGCACTGCATCTTCGAACTGTGACCAAAATTCAAGCCATAAACAGGGGTCTCCAAAATATTTAGGCGAAGTTAATTTCGGCAAAGAAATAAATTTTTTGTGTTCTATCATAGGAACTCTATTCAATGAACTCTGCACTAAATTGTCATTACTAGAAACCGACTGACATTCTTCATTAATCTTATCAAGTTTACGTTTAATTTTACCTTTCCATTTCATAATTTTCTCCGAATATTCATCAACCGAAATTATTTCCCTTTCAATTTCGTCAACGGAAATAAATGCCTCTATCTCTATGTTAAGTTTTACAAGCTCATTTTCTTTTTCAATTAATTGATCATATAAAGTTTTTAATTCTTCACTTTTATTCTCATCATCTAAATTTTCGTCCTTAAGACAGGCTTCTATTTTATTGAGAAGTTTAGTTGCTAATGATCAATAGGTCGTTCTCTTTTGAATAGTTTTTTTTCTTTAAATTTTCATCAATTTCAACTGTCTCATTAATATCGCTGACCGACATGGTTATTCAAATTCAATTCTATTCAAGTTTCAAAAACAATAAGTGACGTTCTATATTAGTTCAAATTTCAAACAATGTCACTATATTAATTCAAAATCAAAGTGAAAGCCACTTACATGAGTCATCAAGGCCCCACAAAATGTAAAAGATTTCTTCTCAGGGAAATTATCACTTTAAAAATTACCATGCCGGGTTTATTAACACAACTTTATTGACACAAAACAAATAGAGAACTAAACTACATATACATAAAACAAAAATTAAACATTTACTAATCACGTGACTTTATGCTGCCATCTATATTTCATTTTGAAAACTACTTTAAGCATAAACATATAGTTTTCTAGGTATTGAGTGTATTAAATTAGTGATTTCTGTAAGTAAAATCATTATAAAATTAATTTATTGATTGAATGTAGGGTTTACTGGCACAAGGTCCACAAAAGAACATGCTGCGCCAAACATGCGATTTTAAACCGAATCGAAGGTAAACTCATCCTACTATTTTTCTTACTAGATATTTACACATCATACCAGGAGTATTCGAAAGTGAATAAAATCAGTTAAATATAAATACTATAAAACCAGATGAAACGGTATCAAAAGTGAATAAAATCAGATAAAAGTGTAAAGGATAAAACAGTTATATACAGTATAAAATACCAATTGCGCGTAGAAACGCAAACACGTTAGGGTGATGGGTTTTTCCTAACAAATCCTCCAGAGATAAAATAGAATTACCAAAAAAGGTAAGGCGCTAAAACATGGGCAAATAGTTAAAATATGATGAATAGAGAGTAAAACATTACAAGAATCGCACTGGGGAGGCGGTTCTCCAAACAGTAAATGTAGATGTGTCAAACGAGTGTGGCCGATTCGGAGACGGGTTAGCTTAACATCTGCGTGACGAAGACGTAATGCAGCTAAAGGGGTAATATCTGGTTTAACTGAGTGCAATTTGTTATTAATTTTCAGGTCCCACTGTTGTTGCCAGAGAGATGTGATAAACTGCCGTATGTGACGTTTTAAGTCTGAGAAAGGTATGGATATGGTTAAAACAGTGGTGGCAGATCGTGCAGCCAAATCAGCCAAGTCGTTTCCTGGGATACCGACGTGACTTGGCACCCAACAGAATAAAATATCAAAACCGTTATTGTGGAGAGTGATCAGCAAATGATTAATAAAACATAAAATTGGATGACTATTACTGCGAAAATTTCCTAATTGGCGCAAGACGCTCATACTGTCAGAGTATATGCAATACTTCCGCGTAGAGAGCGTGGAAATCTGCCGCAAGGCCAATAAAATGGCAACAGCTTCATCAGTGAAGACGGAACAAATATCTGGGATTTTGTAGCTATAAGTATCATCAGCGATGATGACACCACAGCCGACATATCCCGCAGATTTTGATCCGTCAGTAAAAACAGGCAGATACTCAGAATATTGGTGACGATGAGAAGTGAAGAGATGCTGATAAATGTTGGGTGCAACATTAGACTTATTGTATATCATAAACGGTGAATGAAACTGATAGGGTGAGATGGTCCATGGAGGTATGAGAAAATGATCCACCGATTGCGATGGTAATTCACAAATGTCGAAAGTTTGTATGAATGTACAAACGCGAGCATGTAATGGTCAGACGTGAGAAGGTCTAGCTACATTTAGTCTCTCCAAGCTTGATGAAGTAACTTCACACCTTAATGGATGTAATTTACTAGACATGACACGATAGTAATATGTCAGAGAGAGCTGCATGCGACGTAGATCCAGAGGTAATTGTTGGCAGACGACATACAAGCTTTCTACTGGACTGGTGCGAATCGCGCCGCTGCATATACGTAAGGCCGTATGATGCACTGTGTCCAAGCGATTTAAGTGAGAAGATGCCGCAGTGCCATAGACCATGCAAGCGTAGTCAATACGTGACAGTATTAATGCTTTGTATATTCGCAGTAAAGCGATACGGTCTGCTCCCCAAAACGTATTTGACAGAACGCGCAGCATATTCATTACCTTCTCACAGCGTTTTCTCAGTTGTTTAATATGAGGTAGGAAAGTCAGTTTTTTATCAAGGACTACTCCCAAGAATTTCGTTTCCTCAACAATAGGTATTGCTGTGTTGTTAATGAGTATAACAGGATCGTTATGTAACCTGCAAATGGTATGCAAGAACTTTTGGTGGGTGAAAGTGTATGACCATTTTGATTACACCATTCTACAATTTTGTTAACTGTTAGTTGAAGTTGACGCTCAATTACTCTCATGTCAGATCCTGCACAAGATATATTCAGATCGTCAACGTAAAATGGGCCAAAAACGGTGGGTGGAAGTATGTGCAAGATGAGAGATATGTGAATGATGAAAAGTATGACGCTTAAAACGCTACCCTGTGGAACACCTTCAGATTGAACGTATAGGTCAGAAAGTTTATTGCCTATTTTAAATCGAAAATATCTTAGCCGCAAAAAGTTTTTGATAAAAATAGGTAGAAGACCACGGAGGCCCATGTCATACAAAGCCTTAAGAGTACCGTATCGCCATGCCCGATCGTAAGCTTTCTCAATATCGAAAAAGATAGAGACAATATGGCTACGCCGGACAAAAGCATTACGAATACGAGATTCCAAGGAAACAATGTTGTCCATTGTCGACCTACCTCTACGAAATCCACTTTGAAAAGCAGGTATAAGATGTTTCTTTTCGAGATAATAAATTAGTCGTGAATTAACCATACGTTCTAAAATCTTGCTGATACAACTAGTTAGTGCTATGGGGCGATAGTTGATAGGTTCTGTTGGATCTTTACCTGGCTTTAAAATCGGTATAACTATAGTCATTTTCTTGTGAGTTTGGAAAGTTGGACTATAGCTGTCGATGCTAGAGACGGCTGCAAAAGTTTAACCCCAGATGTTACTCACATCTACAGGGTCCGAGAACGTGGTTCCGTTTCTAGTAAATACCGGAAGATGGAGTTCACGGTATATACCATTCGCTATTATAAAATTAATAATGAAGCATAAGAAACACTTCTGTTTTAACCAAGAAGTAGGGGGAAAATTAGCTTACTCATCAATGCGGTTTTGAAGAATACTTTTTCTTTCTTGCTTTGATATATTTATTGCTTTTGAAAGAGCTGTTATTTAATCCGTTCATAAATATTTTCTCTACAGATATTGATTGCCATTATAAATATATATATATATATATATATATATATATATATTCAAATTTGTATTTGAGTTTATGAATGTCCAAAGTAGAAGCATTTACATTTTGTTTTGATTTGCACGTCTTTCTTTAGACATATTTTTTAGCTTACTTAAGGTTTTGAATGACGATTTATATTTTGATACAATATTTTTATGAGATGCATTATTTATTATAATTGGATTTATTCATGAAATTTTGTTTCGGATGAATAATATTTTTCTTATTGTTTTTGATTTGGTTCTCATCACTGCTGTTTCTTGTTATTAAATAACCTATTAAATATAAAATTACAATGTCATAAAAATAATAGTTCTGTTTCAATTAAAATTTTATGATTATTTTATTGTTTACCTAAGAATTTAATTGAGGTAAATATATTTATGTTGAGTTTACAAGGGAATAATTTTTTCTTTGGTAGAAATTTTACACATTTAACTTAAAATTTTTGTTCACATTTAAATTAAAATTCATTAGTTAAAATATTTGATTTGTTATTTAATCTTAACCATGGCATTCTTGGGCAAGGGATTAAAGGAAGATTTATTAGCTTTAGCATCAGCGTTAAAGAAAATATATAACTCCAAAGATGTTTGCAGGTGAGACAATTTGGGTTCAGCAACCTCTTGATGAAGGCCCTATGTGTTTACCTCTTGCACAAGTTACAATATCTCTTCAAAGTGGAGATCTAATAAATAAGGCAGCTGTTGTTCGACATGAACTTGATACAGGACGCTACATTATGGGAAATCGTACTGCTTTTTTACTTTCTGATTTCCAATTGAAAGAAATTTCTGCACCCCTAGCAGTAAATGCTGTTGAAACAAGAGCACAAACATTAAGAAAACAGAGGAAAGAGAACTGTTGTCAAAAAGAAATAATCGACACAGAAAAAGGAACTTCTAAAGATACTACGTCTGCAATTGAGCCAGAAAAAGTTGGACATGCTGAAAACTTCGAATCTACTTTTGAATCAATGATCGATAATAATTTCCAATTTCCTCCTCCTGATGAAAGTGGAGATTCACTGTTAGAAATAAATACAGATCATCTTGCCAATTTACAGGTAGAAGACCCGGATTTGCAACCTCTCTTCGAAATTGCCAATAATTGAATTGAATGTGGGGTTTAGTGGCACAAGGTCCAAAAAAGGACATACTGCGCCAAACAGACGGTTTTAGAAACAGATTAAAAGGTAAAGTAAAGCACATGCATAAAATCAGATAAAATAGTGAAAATTGTAAAACAATGTTATAAAGTTACATACTTTAAAATCAATACAACTTCATGGTAAATTTACTAAAATGGTAAGTAGTCTAAAACTATTATATACAACTTAAAATTACAATAGCACGTAAAAATGCAAAGATGTTAGGGTGGTGATTTTTATCTAACGAGTCTTTTATACATAAAATTGTGCTTCCAAAAAAGGTAAGGCGTTGTTGGTTAAAACATGGGCAAGCTATTAAAATATGATGAATTGAAAGTGAAACGTTACAAGTATCGCATCGAGGAGGCGGTTCTCCGAAAAGCAAATGAAGATGAGTCAGCCGAGTATGTCCTATACGTAGGCGGGTGAGCTTGACATCTGCTCCTCGCAATTGCAACACAGGCCAAGGTTCTAGCGTTGATTTAATTGTATGCAGTTTGTTCTCAATTTGTAAATCCCAATGTTGCTGCCACAAAGACATGGTAAAATGTCGTATATAATTCTTCATGTCATAAATGGGGACTGATAGGGTTAATGGAGTCGTAGCAGATCGAGCAGCAGAGTCAGCCATGTCATTACCTGAAATACCAACATGGCTGGGGATCCAACAAAACAAAATGTTGAAACCATTTTTGTGAAGACTAACTAGCAGATGTTTAATGATACATAAAATAGGGTGAGCTTCGTTGTTTATATGATTATTCAGCTGATGTAAAACACTTAGGCTGTCAGAGTAAATGCAAAACTTTCGGGCGGTCAGTGATGAGATAAGTCGTAGAGCTATGAGAACGGCTACAGCTTCAGCAGTAAATACAGAGCATATTGCAGGTATGATATAACTGTATGTTCGATCAGGTATAATGATACCACATCCAACATGCCCTGGAGATTTTGACCCATCCGTAAAAACAGAAACATACTGAGAATACTCATGACGATGAGACATGAATAGCTGAATATACACGCTAGGAGCTATTCTGGACTTTCTGTATGAAGTAAATGGAGAATGAAAGTGATATGACGGAATAACCCAAGGTTTGTTAATCAACTGATCGGCTGATTGAGATGGTGATTCACAAAAATTGAATGTCTGGATGATTGAACGCATACGAGCATTAAAAGGGGGTATGTATGAGGGTCGCGCATCATATAGTCGTCGTAAGCTCAGTGGAATAACCTCATGTCGAAGAGGATGGGAATTAGATGACATAACACGAAAGTAAAATGTAAGACAGAGCTGCATACGTCGAAAATAGAGAGGCGATAAATTACATATATTATATAAGCTTTCGACTGGGGACGTTCGAAATGCGCCGCTACAGATTCGCATTGCAGTATGATGCACTGTATCTATCCGCTTCAAATTTGAGGTTGTTGCAGTGCCATAGACTGCGCAAGCGTAATCTATGCGTGATAATATCAACGCTTTGTAGATTCTGATTAGGGCGAGGCGATCTGCACCCTAGAAAGTATTTGAGAGAACACGTAACACATTTAAAGTTTTATCACAACGTTTTCTAAGATAACGAATAAGGGGCAGAAAAGCTAGTTTACTGTCAAGAATTACACCTAAGTATTATGTTTCCGAAACAATAGGTATATTAACATTATGAATAGAAATAACAGGATCATTGTGTAATCTGCGTAATCGACAAAAATGTATGCAAGAGCTTTTTGTGGGTGAAAGTGTGTGACCATTTTGAAATCTTATTGACGGCCAGCTGGAGTTGGCGCTCAATAACGCGCATATCAGAGCCAGAACATGAAACATTTAGATCGTCAACATAAAGTGAGCCAAATACATGAGGTGGTAGTATGTTCAAAATGAGTGAAACATGAGTAATAAAAAGTATGACACTTAAAACACTGCCTTGAGGAACACCTTCGGCCTGAATGAAGAGGTCTGAAAACGTAGAGCCCAATTTTACTCTAAAATAACGTTTCATCAGAAAGTTTTTCAGGAACATGGGCAAATTACCACGAAGTCCCATATCGTAGAGCGTCTTAAGAATTCCGTATCGCCATGTCCGATCGAAAGCCTTCTCAATATCAAAGAAGATAGAGACAAAATGGTTACGTCGGACAAAGGCGTTACGAATTCGTGACTCTAATGCAATAAGGTTATCAGTAGTAGACCTTCCTTTTCGAAAACCACTCTGGAACTCAGGTATATGATGGTTCTTTTCTAGGAAGTATACTAAGCGGGTAATAACCATGAGCTCAAAGGTCTTTGCCAGACAGCTTGTTAAAGCTATAGGGCTTTCCGGGTCCTTAGGATCCTTGCGTGGTTTCAATAAGGGGATGAAAATTGCCTCACGCCAACATGATGATTAAGTCTGTTCCGCCCAGCAACAAAATATTAAAATAACGCTAAAAACTTTTATTTTTCATTTTTTTCTTAAGTGTTAGCAGATTTTATTGGAGTGTATTGCTGTGTTTTTTTCGTAAAAATTTATTTTTGAAAAAGTTTTTAAAATATTGCACTTTTATTTTTGCTCTTTATTGTAGCTTACAATTGTAGCTATTACAGGAATAAAATCATACTGATTAAAATGTTTCTTTGATGTTTAAAGTGCTTTTTTAATTTAATAATCAGTCCGTACGCAGACTTCATTGACTAACTGTATATTGATGTGCAGCCACTTGACTGTTACTTTAATTAGTAAGGTTTGATTTATGTTGCTTTTAACTTATTATTCTATGTTCTGCAAACCTATTATTTCCACATTTACTTAACTTAAATTTTTTAGGCTGTTTGTCACTCTAACTCTGATCTTTTTAGCGTTTGTTTACTTAGATTAGATTAGTATTGGTGATCATTCAATTGATTAATTGGTTTTACTACCTTTAATCTTAGTTTTATCAACTCTTTTTAATTGATTTTACTATCTTTATCTTATTGCATTTTATATGATTTACTACTTTATTTTATTCAGGTTTTCCCTGTTTTAATACTTTTATTGACCAACTGCTGATATTGAGCACTGACCCCACTTTAAATTATTTGGGATGGCATTCAAACTAGAATCTACTCCATTTCACATAAAAGTACTTGTAAAATCGCCAACGCAGACAGATCGGAGATCCTTAAAGCTGTCACTGAACTCCTCATTCTAATAAGCAAGACTCAAATCTAGCTGTCATGAAACATCGACTTGACAAAGCATCTGAACAACTCGATAGGACCGAAAACGCAATAGTGGACGCTGCTGAAGATGCAGAGCGGACATACGCCGACGTCTTGAGGAAAAATAGAGAGCAGAGACATACTACAAATAGTCACTCAAGGGCAAAAGATTTCATAGCTGTAATTAGACCAGTATCGAGGGATATTAAATCGGAACAAACTGAAACAGAAGCTCTCGATCCCAACAAATTGAAGATAGGCGTTAAAAAATATCGAGAATTAGAGATGGAGGTATACTAATCCAAGCTAGCAAAAAAAAGAGGTCTACAAAAATTAGAACATGAATTTGAATGCAACAATTTGACATAAAATTACAAGGCAATAATCATTTTCGGTGTTGAGGGAGATCTGGATAAGGAATTACTTACTGAGGCAATGGTAAATCAAAATGGCAAATCGATAGTGAGGACATCACTGTCAAATTCCCTCTACGACCCGGGAAAGACAGAAATAATTGAGTGGTGGAAGTCCCCCCAGAAGCATTTTACAAGGTTATGAATTTAGACAAAATTAACATAAAATGGAGGCGATATAACTTCCAGGAACACTTAACGGTCAAGCAGTCTTTCAGATGTGCCGAACTGGGTCATGTGGCAAGAGACTGCACGGCGGAAAAAGTTTGTAGGATTTGTTCAGCATCAGTTGATTGAATGTAGGGTTTAGTGGCACAAAGTCCATATGAGGACATGCTGCGCCAGACAATACGGTAAAATTGTTCTAAAGCCGAGGTACATACAAAATTTAATTGTAGTACAATTATAACTGATAGAACAGTGAATAAAACAAGATATAATTCTATGAAAATTAGATAAAAGTTGTGAATAAAATCAGATAAAAGTTTGAGTAAAGTATAAAACGCACGAAGTGTGTAAAATGTTCAAAGGTAGTAAGATATTTATAAAAGTGTTAAAACTTTTATATGCTGTTAAAAATACCTACGGCACGTAAAAATGCAAAAATGTTAGGATGGTGAGTATCATCCAACAAATCTTGCATGCATAAAATAGTACTCCCGAAGAGCTTTAAACGAAGTTGATTAAAACATGGACATGTTATTAAAATATGATGAACTGTGAGATGAACGTCACAAGTACTGCATTCGGGGGGAGGCTCTCCAAACAGTAAATGGAGGTGTGTTAACCGGGTGTGACCGATTCGGAGTCTAGTTAGCTTTACGTCAGCACTCCGCAAGCGCAGCACTGGCAAATTATCTAAATCGGATTTAATTCTATGTAATTTATTGAGAACTTTGAGGTCCCATTGCTGTTGCCATAATGATGTTACAAACTTTCGAATATGTAGCTTCATGTCAGAGAAAGGTATAGACACTTTCATGACAGATGTGGCAGATCGTGCTGCTGAGTCAGCTAGTTCGTTCCCTGGAATACCAACATGACTTGGTACCCAGCAAAATAGAATCTCAAAGCCATTCTTCTGAAGCGTGATTAACAAATGAATGATGAAACATAAAATTGGATGAGTATCACAGTGAAATTTTTCTAGTTGGCTCAAAACGCTCATACTATCGGAGTATAGGCAATACTTCCGAGTAGAGCGTGAGGAAATTAGACTTAGTGCCATAAGGATAGCCACAGCTTCAGCAGTGAAGACGGAGCAAATATCTGGGATTTTATAGCTAAATGTATCATCAGCGATGATGACCCCGCAGCCTACATATCCGGCAGATTTTGAACCGTCTGTAAAAATCGGTACATATTGAGAATATTGGTGACGATGTGCAGTGAAAAGTTTATGAAAAATGCAGGGTGTAACGTTGGCCTTATCGTATAACTCCAATGGGGAAATAAATTGGTAAGGTGAAATGGTCCATGGTGGTATGAGAAAGTGATCCACTGATTGTGATGGTAATTCACAGATATCGAATGATTGGATAAGTGAGCGAGTGCGAGCATGAAATGGGCGAATGTGTGATGGTCTAGCGATATACAGTCGCTCCAAGCTTGATGAAATAACATCATGCTTTAAGGGATGCGATTTAGAGGACATGACACGGAAGTAATATGTAAGAGACAGCTGGATGCGACGTAGATATAATGGTATCTGGTGGCAAACAACATATAAGCTTTCTACAGGAAAAGTACGAAATGCTCCAGAACATATGCGTAAAGCAGTATGGTGTACTGTGTCTAGGATTCGTAAGTTAGAAGTGGTTGCAGAACCATAAACAACACATGCATAATCAAGCCGTGAAAGTATCAGGGCCTGATAAATGCGTAAAAGTGCTACGCGATCCGCTCCCCAGTGCGTATTTGACAGAACACGCAACATATTCAATTTCTGCTCGCATCGCTTTTGTAATTGTTTGATATGAGGGATAAAAGTTAACTTGCTATCAAAAGTGACTCCTAAGAATTTCGCATGTGGTACAACTGGTATAGCCATGTAATGAATGAAAATGACAGGATCATTATGAAGTGCGTGTTTTCGACAAAAATGGATGCATGAACTTTTGGAAGGTGAAAGGGTATGGCCATTATGATCACACCAGTCTAAAATTTTATTCACTACTAACTGAAGTTGTCGCTCGATGACTCTCATGTCCGATCCTGAACACGAGATGTGTAGATCATCAACATATAGAGAGCCAAAGACAGCAGGTTGCAGTACGTTTAAAACTAGTGAAATATGAACGATGAACAATATGACACTTAGCACACTGCCCTGGGGAACACCCTCAGCCTGAATATATAGGTCAGAAAAGGTGGATCCAAACTTAACACGAAAGTAGCGTCTGAGCAAGAAATTTTTTATGAAAATTGGTAAACGACCACGGAGACCCATATCAAACAGTGCCTTCAAAATTCCATATCTCCAGGTCCGATCATAGGCTTTCTCGATATCAAAGAAGATAGAGACTAGGTGATTACGCCGGACAAAAGCATTGCGAATTCTGGACTCTAGTTCGATAATATTGTCGATTGTTGATCTTCCTTTACGAAAACCACTCTGAGAGTTTGGTATGAGGCGCTTTTTTTCAAGGTAATGTACAAGGCGTGCGTTAACCATACGCTCAAGCGTTTTCCCTAAACAGCCAGTTAATGCTATTGGGCGATAGCTAATGGACTCTTTTGGATCTTTTCCTTGTTTTAATATGGGTATTACAATAGCTTCACGCCAACTAGACGGGTACATATGTTCTGTCCATATTCTATTGAATAAGGCAAGAATATTCTCTAAAGACCTCGTGTCCAAGTGGCGGAGCATTTTATAAGTAATTCTATCAGGACCTGTGTTGGAAGATCTAAACAGTGCTCTCTTTAGTTCAGGAAGGGTGAAAATACAATTGTATAGTGAGAGTTGGCGGCTGTTATAATTAATATTTTGGCTTTCAGCGTTACTTTTGTGTAGTTGGAAAATTGTACTGTAACTGTCAGTGCTTGAGGTAGCTGCAAATGTTTCCCCTAAAATATTACATACATCAACGGGAGACGAGTATCTGATGCCGTTTTTCTCTAATACTGGATAATGAAAGTCCCGGTAAATACCATTTGCTCTCTTTACTCTAGACCAGACTTGGCTGGGAGATGTCGACGATGTAATAGAGGAAACATATCGAGACCAAGAGTCTCTCTGACTCTTACGTCGGACCTTGCGAGCAAAGGCTTTAGCTCGTTTAAAAGCCAGAAGATTCGTTGTTGTTGGGGAACGGCGGAAGATGTTCCAAAGACGTCTCTGATTCTTATAAGCACTGGCGCATTCCTCATTCCACCAAGGCTTGCGATGGCGGGGAGGTGAAGTGGAGGTCTTTGGAATACTCTGTACTGCTGCGTGTATAATTACAGACGTAACATTATCAACAGCTGTATTTATAGTATTGATGGTAACCATGGAATCAGTGATCTGTGCAAGTTTCGTAAACAAAGTCCAATTAGCGCGATGATAGATGAATACTGGTGGTCTAGGAGTGATCGGTGCAGTAGCAGAATATGAAACAACGAGAGGAAAGTGATCGCTGTTGTGTAAGTCATTGTCGACAGAAAATTGAGTAAAAGGTAAGAGGTCTGATGAGCAGAAAGCCAAATCAATAGAATGAAATGTTCGCGTGGGCGCATGAAAGTATGTTTCTTCGCCTTGGTTCAGCAGGCAAAGGTCATGGTCTTCAATGAGTTTTTCAATTTTTCGTCCCCGATCATTGGAGACAGAACTGCCCCACAATACACTATGGCCATTAAAATCTCCTAGTAAAATGTGAGGCTTAGGTATTTGATTAATCAAGCAATTCAAATCAGTTTGTGAAATGGAGTCATTCGGGGGTAAATAAATGGAACATATGGTGATGAGAACATTGATATGAATCTGAATAGCAATAGCCTGTAATGGGGTTGTCAATGAAATGCTAATAAAAGGTAAGTTATTAGTAGTTAAAATCGCAACACCACCATGTGGTCGATTGCGATCATCGCAGTCATTACGAAAACACGAGTAATTACGCAAGTGAAACTTGTAAGACGATTTTAAGAGTGTTTCTTGAAATAAAATACACGTAGGTTGATATCGAGAGACTATTTCTCTAACATCAGTTGATTTATTGCGAATTCCACGACAATTCCACGAAATAAGTGTAAATGCCATTAGGTTGTGGATTGTGAGGTTTGCATGATCTCTTGATTAACCGGAGGACAATCTAAAATGCTTTCTTCGTCTTCAGAGAGATAAATGGACACTTCGTAGCCCTCTGCAAGATTTTGTAATACTCCAGAAGCTGAATTGGCTGGATCTTTTTTCTTTTTCGTTTGTCCAGGACGTTGACGTATTGGTTGGGGCTTTATGTCTATGCGCTGTTGTTTCTTCGGAAATTTATCATATTGATCTGATTTAGCTGCTTTAGAAGGTGGAGAGGTGGGAGAGGGAGATCTGCGTGATGAAGTAGATGATGTTGCTTGATTCGAAACTTTAGGTTTCGATGCTCCAAAATGAAAAGTAGGCTGTTTGGTAGATGTTAGCGAGAAAGGAGTATCAATTTGTGTGCTGACAGAGCAGTAGGTTGCTTTTACAGCTGCAGAATAGGATACGCCCGGACGGGGAGATCGAGCGGTAACCATTCGCCGTGTTTCATGAAAAGTCAAATTTTGCATTACTTTAATGGTCTGTATCACCTTTTCTTGTGACCATTTTGGACAATTCCTGGAGTAGGCCGCATGATCACCCTTGCAATTGATGCAAAGGGGCGGTAACTCACAGGAAGTATCATCATGGCCACAACCAGAGCAGCGAGCACAAATGGGTGTGCTACGACAAGAGGCCTTTGAGTGACCAAACCTTTGACACTGGAAACATCTCAAAGGGTTTGGCACGTATGGTCTAACCGGACAGTTATACCAGGCAAGCTTGACTTCAGATGGCAACTTCGGAGTAGCGAAAGTAAGAATGAGATGTTTCGTAGGAATAAGTTGGCCATTCCTACGAACCTTAATTCATCTTACAGCAATAACATGTTGATCGCGCAATTCATCTACAATCATTTCTTCTGTATCATCAATAAATTCGGATTGCGATATCACTCCTCGAGAGGTGTTCAGAGTCTTATGAGGTGTAACGTTTACTGAAAACGAACATATACTTTTATAGGTTGATAGAGTAGTCGCTTGTTTTTCAGATGATACCTGAACTAAGAGGTCACCTGATCGTAATTTTCGAACAGAAGTTACTTCTCCTAAGACAGAGATAAGAGCTTTGTGTATCAAAAATGGGGATATTTTACTAAACGAAGTGTTAGAAACAGGAGGATTTAACAATGCTATATTAAAGTAACGAGCATATTCACACGGTGCTAAAGGTGTTCCGCTGTTTTTGCTATGGTGTGCGGAACTAAACACCTTGCCACCATTTTCTGCCATAGAAAATTTCAAAGACTTCAACTACCAGCGGCACCACCCACCACGGAGTCCAACTAAGGGGATGCAAGCAACATATTAGTTCAGACACCAATACGGTGCATACACCAATGCTAGCCAATAGTTATACGCCCGCGAGTCACCCCTGAAGCAGCCTCCACCCTTAACGAGGTGCCCAGTAAGTGACCCCGGACTTGACCCAAACCAACAGATGACGTTCGTGGCAAGCCGGTTGATGCATACAGGCCAATATGCACCTCCCGTTTACCTGAAGCACGGGCCAAAGCAGTGTATTGGGGTACCAGGATGCCCCTCAACTGCCAGGATCCCCTTTTCCAGGGACACGGGTCTCCACGCACGGCAAACACGCGGGTGGTCTCTTCCCATCTGGGTCCGATACAACAGGGTGGTACTCGAACACAGACAAAAAGCCCTTACCAGTAAACTCGGGAACCACGACAAGGAGGAAGAGAAAGTAGGAGAAAAGGGAGAGGAAACGGAAGGGAGGACAGATCACTAGGGTACCCCGGGGCGTGACTCCCTGTGTTTATCTAAAGAAGGTAAACCCCCTCAGGGGATTATAGTGTGATGAACCAATAGATACACATAGAAGTTGAGCAATTTTATCTTTATCAATAACACCCTTCATAGAACAATAATTTTCAAATCGTTCTAAATAGCATGAAAATTTTTCACGTTTTGAATCATGATTTTCAAAAGGATGCACATTAACAAGATTTATTGATGAATCAATAGACTGTTCTTTTGAAAAATGTTTTTCGATTTGTGCTATCATTGCTTGTTGTTGCTGATTAAATGCAGCAATAAATGTTTGGAATTGTTCAGCATTCATTCTTTATTTATTGAAAATTTGTAAAATAGTTGAAAATTTAAATTAATTACAGTACCTGAATTCAATTACTTGAAACATTTCCGTTTTGAAGTTTCGTTTTTGAACGATCTTGAAATTCTATTGATTATTTCTTATTTTTCTCCTCTGATGAATTTTTGGAATATTCCTCGATTAGAACAATAAGAATGGAATTCTTAACTTTGAAATATTGAAGAAATCAAACGATTTTTGGGACTTGTAACTTACTACTCCCGTTTTATGCCAAATTTTTCAACTATATCATACCCACTTCGACGGTTGCTAAGAAAAAACCAGCCTTGGTTATGGACTGCAAGTTGTGAATCTGCATTCCTGAAACTGAAAATTGAACTTACCAGTGATAGAGTTCTTGTTCCTTTTGATCCTAGTTTACCAATTGTCCTGACCACAGATGCCAGCCCTACGGGAATTGCAGCAGTATTGAGTCACTCTAAACAAGGTGTCGAAAGACCTATTGCTTACGCATCTCGTTCACTTACCAACTCCGAACAAAACTATAGCCAATTAGATCGAGAGGCTTTAGCTATTATTTTTGGTGTTAGACAAGTCTTCAATTACTTATTTGGTAAACATTTCAAACTTATTACTGACAATGAGCCACTAACAAGAATTTTTCATTCTCATAAGGCACTACCACGTATGACTTCAGCACGATTACTTCGCTATGCTTCCTACTTATCAAGTTTTGATTACTCAGTGCAATTAAAAAAGGGATCTGAAAATGAAAATGTCGATTGCCTGTCTAGAGCTCCAATTCAAAAACCCGAAAACTCAGTCGATAAATTTATAGGGGAAGAAGCAAATCAAATATGTGCCGAAAACATTTTCCAGATTTCAAGTGAAAAAATAACATCTTTAACAATCCAGTCTGAAACAAAGAAAGATCCAGAACTCAACGAAATAATTGAAAGGCTGAACAACAACTCTGAAGATTCAGAATTTACATTGTTTGATGGCATACTTTTTCGAAGAGAAAGAGTAGTTATTCCAAAAAAAGCTTACGTTCAAACATACTAAAGGAACTTCACGAAACTCATCTAGGAATAACTAAAATGAAGCAACTGGCAAGACAGTATGTTTATTGGCCTGCCATTGATCGTGACATTAAGAATTTAGTCAATTGAATTGAATTGAATGTAGGGTTTAGTGGCGCAAGGTCCAGATGAGGACATGCTGCGCCAAACAATACGGTGAAATCGTTTAAAAACCTAAGTGCATACAAAAGTTAATTGTGACATAATTATAATTGATAAAATAGTACTGGTAGGTGAATAAGACAAGATAATTTAAATAAAATCAGATAAAAGGTATGAATAAAATCGGATAAAAAGTATGAATACAGTATAAAACGTACGAAGTGAGTAAAATATACGAAGGTGGTAATATATTTACACAAGTGTATAAAACAGCAGATGTGTTAAAACTTTTATATGCTGTTAAAAATGCCAACGACACGTAAAAATGCGAAAAGGTTAGGATGGTGAATGTCATCCAACAAATCTTGAATGCATAAAATAGAACTCCCAAATAACTTTAAACGATGTTGATTAAAACATGGACACGTTATTAAAATATGATGAATTGTGAGAGGGACGTTACAAGTACTGCATTCAGGGGGATGTTCTCCGAACAGCAGATGAAGATGTGTCAACCGGGTGTGACCGATTCGCAGTCGAGTAAGTTTAACGTCTGCACTACGCAGGTGCAGCACAGGCAAATGGTCCAAATTGGTTTTAACACTATGTAGCTTATTGAGAGTTTGAAGATCCCACCTTTGCTGCCATAAAGAAGTTATAAATTTCCGAAGATGCAGCTTAACATCCGTGAAAGGCACAGATAATGGAAAGACATCAGTGGCAGACCGGGCACAAGAATCAGCCAGGTCGTTTCCTGGTATGCCAACGTGACTCGGCACCCAACAAAACATTACATGAAACCCATTTCTGTGAAGACTGCTCAGCAAATGAATAATAAGACCTAAACTTGGATGATTTTCACTGGGAATATTATCTAACTGGCGCAAAACGCTCATACTATCGGAGTAAATACAATACCTCAGTGTAGAGCGCGTGGAAATCAGTCTTAGTGCCAAAAGGATGGCAAAAGCTTCAGCAGTGAAGACTGAGCAAATATCTGGGATTTTATAGCTATAGGTTTCATCAGCAATGACGACACCACAGCCAACGTATCCAGCAGATTTTGATCCGTCTGTAAAAATTGGTATGTATTCAGAATATTGGTTACGATGTTCAATGAAGTGTTGTAAGAATTTAGTCAAAGGATGTGAAGACTGCGCATTGACAAAGTCTAATCCTCCAAAGGTATCTGTCCATCCGTGGGAATCTCCAGCAGATAACTGGGACAGAATTCATATGGATTATGCAGGTCCATTTGAAAATTACTATTTTTTGGTGTGTGTAGATGCTAAGTCCAAATGGGCGGAAGTCGAAGCCATTAAAGATGCCCCAACTAGTTCAAAAACTATCCTTTTGATAGAAATTTTTTTTTCTTTTCATGGCTATCCACAGGTTATTGTATCTGATAATGCTTCAATATTTCAAAGTGAAGAATTCCATTCTTATTGTTCTAATCGAGGAATATTCCAGGACATCCTGCCACCAATGGCCTTGCAGAGCGAAACGTCCAAACCTTAAAGCAAAAGTTAAAAGCTTCTTTTCTTGAAAAATCCTCTATCCCAAGTAAAGTTCAAAACATATTATTCCGTTATAGAGCAACACCTCTAGCTTGTTAACAGTCACCTGCTCAATTATACTTACATAGAAAAATCCTCATACGTTTAAACTCAATCTTTCCTTATCATCCAACACCATCAACAGTTTCCAGTACTCCTGTAAGATATTTTTCAGTGGGGGAGAGAGTCCAGGTGAGGTTGTTCATAAATAACCATAACGTATGGCAGTTTGGCAAAGTCGTGAAAAAGTATGGTACACGTCATTATTTGATTTTACTAGACTCAGGTCGGCAATTAAAGAGACACATAAACCAATTAAGACCAACATTAATTCCAGAGAAAAAAAAGTGTGTGACTTTTGGCCCAACCCAGTCTTTTGACATTCCTAGATCATCTCAGATCTTCTCACCTACTCAGCCTAGTATTCCAGAACCTCCAACAAATTCCAAACAGGACGTTGTGACAAAACCAAAAAGAAAGAGACAATTACCTACACGCTTTATGGACTTCATAATGTCATAAGCATATTTCAAATCTGTTTTAAGTATTTTCAATTATATATTTAACATATTCAATTTTTAAGTAGCTAATGTTTTCAATTAACTGTTATTTCAATTCTAATTGAGTGGGGGAGACTGTTGGGATCTTCCATGTAATTCCACTGGCGCTAGTATCGCGGTTGTGATGTAACTGCAACTGTGTTTGCATTGTATGTTTTCAGTTTCGTTCTTCCAGTATGTTCTTTTGTTGATGTGTTCTATGTTCGTATTGTGAATAAAGTTATTGTTATGTTATAAGTTATCAATATTAGTGCTATCATTGTCAATCATCCTAAATACATATCCCATGCCTTATAATAAACGGTCACAACATTTATACTTAATAAATCTCAGATGCTTTTGGATATTAGATAGTAGTACCCTATTTTGAATATTAGCTAACGTTACATCTTATTAAAATTGAATTAAATTTTTATTTAACCTAAAACTATTTTAATGTAGACTTGATTTTCTTTTATTTTAAGATGGTTTGTTTAGATTTAATAACTAAAGAGAATTTTATTCTCATATTTGAATTGTTGTGAACAACGTTTCATTATTTTATCACTATCAGTAATGTTTTTGTGTATTACAGAAATATGGCAACTTCCAAAATAGATTAAAAAAAAGCAAGGAAAAGAGCTTCTACAGAAGTGGCAGCTTTAAATGGCTGGCTGAGATGGAAAGTACTTTTATAGAGCTGCTGTTTAGAAAGTATGAAAATATTTGGAATGTAAAAAATCCTTTGTATAAACATAGAATGCTTCGAGTAAGTTTCGACGAAATAAGTAAGAAGTTGGTCGTCGATTATCCTCTGCATGCAGCAGAATTTACAATTGGTGAGTATTTAAATCTTGATTAATAGTTTTTACATTGTGATTATATTTGAAGTGACACATATAATTAAATTTTATGTTAAAAACTAAAATGAGCTTGTAAAAAATGGATGCTAAACATTAATTTATTTTTATATGATATTTTATGATATCAATAATATAAATTTGTGCAGTTGCAGAAAAGTGTGAATAAATTACACCTTTAACATATGAAAAAATAAATACCTATGTAAATAAAAGTATATTTATTTAGGATATTAATTCTGAAGTGTAGCAATTCTTACTATAATAATTAGAAACAGGGCATTTATGGAATATAATTTTAAATAGCTTAACCAATTACTAATTCTAAGAGACCCTGTTAAAAAAATTGGGTATTTATGTGTTCAGCATATTAATGATATATTAAAAGAGATACAATAGTAAAGAAACTAGACTTAAATTCATCTTACATGGGCTGACTTATAAAATATTTAATATAATGATACACTATAATTTGATAGCTCACAATACACATAGTATTGTGACAGACTTAGTTATCATCAAATTATCATACATAAATACCATTTAAAATACATTACAAACTTAACATTTTCTTTCATTAAGGTTTCATTAAAATAATAAAAATAAAATACCAATCTTAATATTGATTTCCTTGCTCAATTTGAATATAATCAGCATATGTGATTTTTTGTATTAAGTGTTATGTTAATAATGAAAGAAAAGTTTAAGTTTCTTTTTTATATTTATGAACAGAGAAAAATCATAACTGTAATGTGGCATAAAATTCAAGGAATTTAATTATTGTGGGATATTCAAACAAGATGCATTCAAAATATAAGTTAACATGTGTACATACCCCCGAATTTTTAAATTAAAACAGTATTAACACTCGAACAAAATATCCGTACATATATAGATACATCCAAATATTTTGGAAAATGTCATGATATTGTCAAACCTTCCTTTTATTTTACTAATTTTAGCTCTTTTTTTTTATTTATAGAAAAGCTACAAAGCAAATATTCAAAGCTAAAATATCAGTTTCAGCGAAATATTAAAAAAAATTAGACATCTAAAAAGTGGTTCTGGCTGTGAAAGTATCACTGTGCCATGGATGCATTTTAATGCTCTACAATTCCTTGATGGAGTAGACGAGGCAGACGACAGCTTTTCTACTTTGGATGGTGAAAAGCATAAATCAACCCAGGTATAATTTTATAAGTTTCCTATTTTATTTCAGTTTTAACTAAAACTGCTTATTTTAGTTTTAACTAAAATACTATTATAAAATTTAAGAAATTATTTTGATACTTTTCCTGATTACAAAGGTCTATATGTGATCATAGTAAATTATTGGTACTTGCTGTTCGAAAGTGTAAAGCATCAGGTGTACAATAATTAAAATGTTTCATGAAACCCACTTTTTTTTTCACGATATTTTTAAATATTCAATAAATCTTAAAAATTAATGACTATCAACATTAAATAAAATCAGTTTTCGCGATGAATTTTTATTTATTATGGAAAAGGATGTATACTGATTTTAAATATACATACATGTGTGTATATAGCTATTATCTCTTCATTCTACTTTAACACTTAAATGAACATTTAAATCATTTTGGTGGTGTTGGTGCTAATGTATTAAAGCAGTATAAAATCTTATCGAATTTTAGAAATTTGTTTTGGGATAAATTCAAATTTTAATGGAGAATCTAAAAGGGTAATAATAGAATAAAAAAAAGCTTCAATTTTTCTCTTTTTCATAAAATTAAATGGCACTTCTTTGCCAGGTATTCTGTTATTAGACATTGTTATAAAATAGTGTCATGTATTTACTTGAGTTATAATCATCAACAAATATTTTTTTCTTCATTACCCTATAGTCTTAATGAGTTACGTTTAATTTTGACAATTAATGCATTAAAAAATTTTTTTTTTCCAGAACGAGCTGACCTTCATGTATAATAAAGATCAGGAGGTAGAATCCATTTCACATTCTGCCGGGATTGATCCTGATGTGAGTTTCATTTCTATGGAATGTTTTGAGGATGCCGAAAGAATTCCTGAACGAGATATGGAGGAAGAGTGGAGGGATTCGGCAGAGGAACCAGAACCCTCATTCTGTGGTGAAGTTTCTTCTCCCAAAACAAACCTGCCAGAACCTCCACTCCCTAGTGTATTTCCTTCTGGTGAAAATTCTACACGAGAAAATCACCAGGGCGTTTATAAGCGAACAGCTTATAAACGCAAAAGAAAATCAAATGCAACTTCAAGTGATGATTTTTTTGATGAAGCGGTTAAAGCATTAAAATAAAAATTCCTCCTAAGCAGGAGGATTCCATGGAGGACGCTTGCGGGAAGTACGTTGCCCACATTCTAAAGTCAATACCTGATTTGGAAAAGCGCCAAAAAACGCAAAAAAAAAACTCATGAAAACCACATTTAAATTTTTATTGTAAATTTTAAGATTCTATTAAAAGGTTTTAATCTACTCAATTTGCTTGCATTTTTTTATTCATTTTATAAAGATATTGTGAATTGATTCAAATTAATTTAATTTTTTGTTTATCTTTCAGGCCTAAAATCTACTTGTGTATAATACATAAGTAGTGCTACGGAAGTGACGTCACAGTCAACCGGAACTTATTTCTGCCCGCCTGAAATCGAAACTTCGTCTGCAGCGTCATGGGGAGCTTATTTCTTTTTTTTTCCTTAAGCCTAATATATTTTAGTTTCGGTTTCTGTTTTTAATTTAGTTTCGTTTTTTAAATATTATTTAATTTATTACTTTTTTGAGGGTGGCAACGATAGTTATTTTTTTATGTAGATTTATTCTGATGGTTCCTTCTAATGATTAAAATATTTACTATATTTTTTTTCTAGGAATTTAGAAAATGTTTAAAAATTATATTTAAATAAATAAATGATATCATGCTTTTACTCTCATGGCGTCATCTATACTTAAAGAGAATATATTAATAACTCTTCATTTTTTAATATAAATATAGTTGATATAAATGATATTATTATTATCCTAATCAATATTAATGAATACATTTTAAATAAATTGATTCAATATTAAAATAAAAATTGTATTTATTAAGTACTATGAATATTAAAAGTATTAGAATTAAAGGTATATTAATGTTAAATCAGTGAATATTATTTTATAAGATTAGATATTTAACAATTGTAGATTTTATTTTATCACCGCCGTTCGAATTTACGGCTATCAATGTAGTCTTGTCATTTTTGAATCCAGAAGACAAGGGAACTTCTAAATCTTGAGACAATACATGTCTTCGAAGAGGACTATGTGAGTGCCCACGTTATATGAAGAGGAAAACCACGAAAACCTCCTACGCTTAGTCCGACGTCAAGTAGGGGTCGTGAAAACTGGACAAATGGCTTTGGTTTCACTCAATTTTTAGTTTTGCAAGAGCTCTAACACGTATTAATATAGATATTTAAGAAATATAAATTTTATTAATTTTTATGAAAAAATTATTATCTAATTAAAAAACTAATATATAACAGTATATCTACGGTGTTTATTCAATCATATTTTTAAATACAAGCTTGAATGGCTGTGTCAGCGCTATATCTGTTTCAACTGGTAAAGTTGTTGACGTTGAAATAATGTCTTCTTATTGTGTCGGTTGTAAAAGGTGGAAAACTATGCCAAACAATTTAGAATATCAAACATTCAAAGCTGACCACCAATGTCAGCAGAATTATTCAGGTTCAGCTTCAAACATGGAAGCGGTTGGAGCGTCAAGGATTTTTAATCGTTCAAAAACATTGCGTAGCTTAAAATATGTGGACTATTATGGAGATGGTGACTCTAAAGGTTTTCTGCAAGTTAAAAATACATATGGGCCAGACAGTGTTAAAAAGTGCATTGGCCATGTACAAAAAACGTTTGCGAAAACTGAAAGCTACGACCAAAGGAATATCTGGCAAAGGAAAGTTAACTGATAATTTTATTGACCGGTTACAAAATTACTATGGCATTGCTATCCGTAGCAATGCAGGAAACTTCATTGCTGCACTTTTTCACTGTGCGTCTAGCATAAAGCATCCAATGCATGGACAGTGTCCTAAAGCAGCTGATAGTTGGTGTTTTTACCAGCGAGCACTCTGCGTAGGTAAAGAGCCTAAACAAAAATGTGCCGGCCTTCCCCAAACTGTTTTGAATGTTGTAAAGCCAGTATATATGACTCTTTGTACAAAAGAACTACTATCAAAATGCCAACGAGTCATTCAATGGAGTGATATGGCAGCGTTTACCGAAAGATGTATATGTTGGTTTAAAAACACTTCGCATTGGTGTTTATGATTCAGTAATTCAGTTTAACGAAGGATATTCAGGATGCCAAGAAATACTGAAAGAATTAAACATTACAGACATTGGAAAATACACCAAAGAAGGGTACAGAAGCCTCGATAAAGCTCGTATAGCTTTATCAAGGCGCAAATCAACTGGTTCTGTAAAGCAACAGAGAAAGATTTTGAGGGCTCAGAGGAAAAATAAGACTGCCTCCTCTGAAAAAAAAGAAGGTGTAACTTATAAGTGTGGACAATTTTAGTGATTTTTTAGAATTTTAGTGAACATGAACACTCAATTTTTATGTTTGTGCATTTTTGAAATTGATATTATAAATGTTTAAATTTACAACATATGAAAAAAAATTTTAATGTCAAATTATACTTGATCTTAAGTATTTTATATTTAACAATATTTAATAACAAAAAAACTGACGAAATGTGTCGATTTTATTTTTGATATTGACATTTTGATGAGACTAATGTTGTAAATTTTTTTTACGTCATTCCCATACATATTATGATAATAGTTCATAATATTTTTGAAAAAAAGACCTATAACATGAAATATGGTAATATAAATAGTTAAACAGTATGCGTTTGTATTTCTTTACAGTTACACAGACTTTGGGTAAATAAAACACCATAAATATTCAAATGATTTATATTTTTGCGTTTTTCTCAAAATGAATTTTTCTGATTTTTCGATTGTCGCAAAACACAATAACTCATAAACTTTTCATTCAATTCTTTTGAAATTTTTTTTACATACTCCTGTTAAATAACTTAAGGTAATAGACCTTGATCACTGCTGTAAATAGATATTTTGTTAATTTATAGTGGTGAACATTAAAAAAAAAGTGTTGATTTGTTGCGTTTTCACAGTGTATATATAAAATTGTGCTGTAATTTATTAAAATTTTAAACTACAAGCTAATGGAAGGTCTATTCCCTGCATTAGTGGTTATTTAACCATTTAAAAGAGACTGAATTAAAAAATATGAAATTGTTTATGAATTATGGTGTTTTGGATGTGCATCAAAATTATCAACTTTTAGACACTTTTTCAGCTATAAATGAAAAAAATAAATTTTTAAAGGCAATTTTTTGTTATTTATTTTAATTTTTAATCATAAAGTTTCTAAACAAGCTAAAAGAATTCAACTAAATTCAAAATTTAAAAATTTTTGTGTCGAAGGTGATCAGCCACCTAAAATTATAATTTATCAACTAATTTAATTTAATCATTATATTAAAATATTTATTTTTTAATCTCATGAAAAAAAAAATATTTGAATTAATTTTATTTTCTATTAGAAAATGAATAACGACATATTATATTATCAATTATATATTAAATTTCCTTAAAATTTCAAATGAATTATTTTAAATCTACGAAACATATAAAAGAATTTTTCCTGCTATATATTCAAAACATATTCATTTTATTATTATTTAATAATGCAAATAACATTTTCAAATTAAGAATAAATTCAAAAAGTATCTATAAACTTTAACAGATATTGATTACGGACCACACCAGATAAAACTCAAATGTCGCGCATAGTGAGATTTATCTTCTTAAATTTAATGAGAAATAGTTGTATTCCCACGTTTTATAATAAGTAGGAAGAACTATGTTATACTTTATATTGTGACTAATTGATAAAAACGTGTATTAACCCCCCCCAAACGTCCCCGGACAGAAATTATCGGGGTAAAATTTCGTGAGAAATAAGATATGTTCAAGTTCCGTAATCAATATCCGTTTCTGTTTGTCTTTTTCAGTGGAAACTTTCTGATAATAGGTATAAGGCTGTTGCCTTAAAATCAGAGTCTGAATATTATGTAATTTATCCTTTAATTCATATTTAATTTTTAAAGTGTATTTCTTATACTAGTAAAATTATTTGATAAAATTTAATTGATCTAATAAAAAAATTTTCATGAAATTATTAAAATTAATACCTGATATTTGTAAATTTAAATATAATTACTACTCTGATCTTTATGTAGTGGATGGAACCCACTATAAAAAGCGTGCCTGATATTTGTAAATTTAAATATAATTCTTACTCTGATCTTTTTGTAGTGCCTGATATTTGTAAATTTGTCTGTACCTTATACTGTGAATACCTGATATTTCTAAATTTAAATATAATTGCTATTCTGATCTTTATGTAGTGGATGCGACCCACTTTAAAAAGCATGCCGAGTGGACGCAACCTACTTAAAAAAAAAAGCATGGAGCGCCATAAGGAGAAGGGTTCACGTCCCGCGCTCTGGATGGTTAAATAATGCCAACAGATGTCTCCTTCCCCCCCCCTTAAATTAGTTAAGTGAAATGTGTTTAAAGGGATCAGGTGCTTTTTTTTAAAATTTTAGATTGCATGTTTTGGTCACAAATAGCATATTTCATTATAATTATAACTTATCCATTGTTTAATTTTTTCATTAAATTTACCTTTGTAGCTTTTCATCAATGAAAATCGAAGAGGCATACTAATATCTAATTGAAAGTGTATAATATTTCATTAGTGACATTTTGTAGTGAAATTTCATTATCTGTTTCTGTAAAAAGAAACTGCTATCTTGTGTAAACCATATTAATGTCATGATAATTATTGTATGTATCGGCATAAATCATTGCATGAGTAATTCTGTTAAATACATATCTATTTAGAAATTCCTTAAACTCATCCTAACTCCTATGTTACGTTGTACTTCTGATTAAACTAAAAAGTAGATTTTCATGTAAGTGAAATCATATCAATCTTTATATAATATCTTATATCAATCTTTCATATAATATTTTAGTGAAAACTTATTTCAAATTATAAATAAAAAGAAATTATTTAAATACCTTAAGTGTAATACAAATGTAGCTTGTAATAGACATAGTATGATAGAATTTATAAGCTCTGAAGAATAATTTTTATCAGTTTATTAAGTATTTTACAGTTCATGTTATATTTGTTGCTTCTAATTTAACCCATAATGGTGGGGAAATAATTCCTAGTTTAGTCCCCTCCCGGTATGAATGTAATGATTAACTATAAATTATAAGGTTTATTACAACTAATTTTAAATATGTAATAATATAAAAATAGAAGTCATTTTTGAGTTATCAAAGTTAAATTTTGAGACAGAGCAAAATTACCATGCCCCACATGACAGCATTTGTCCTTTAAGGACTCAGTAATGCTATATCTAAATTGAAATTATATTGTTATTTTACTTATATTACTTCAAAGTGCACTTTGATAAAGCGAGAGTTATTTGGTGCTTTCTGAAAAAAGAACACTGTATAGATAATACAAATTTTGTTTTATATGTGCCTAGATGTTGCAATACGCAGTCGTAGAATTTGATGACCTGACGGTGGACATAGTGGGACTGAATTGGCTGATAGGTGATGGCAGCACCACCTATTGGCCAAAAAAAGGCACTTCAACGCACCAGCGAAGGAACAGCACTCCAGGCCAAGATTGGGGCACTCACAAAGTTAACAGAATCCTGTATCGGCTATTGAGTAATACTTTTTCTAGGATATACATTTTATTTTTTGGTATGAAATTCTCATATTTTTCAAATTTTTACTTACTTACGATAAACATTTGTTATCTGCTATTTCAAGAACCCCTTAAATCTTTTCTTAAGTTCAGGGACTTGAATGTTGTCCGATGCTTAAAAATAATTGATAGTTTTTATATTCTGATTTAAATTTGTTTTATGAAATCCAAGCTAATTTTAAGAACTTTTTTTAATAAGCAATGCTTGCAAGGTACCATCATTACAAAGAATACGATCCAACACTCCATTAAGTTAAATTAACTAAATGATGCAGAGCACGGAGTCCCAAAATTGTAAGTGTGCCAAAACCAACGATAAAGAAAGCCAAAGGGTGAATTTGGCGATGTTCCCTCTCCCTGTAGGGGTTGCATCTTTTTATAGGAGTCAGTTGAAGCGTGCCTGTTTGCTAGAAGGTGAACGAAGAAAGCCGAGACCACTTCCTGGTGAGTGATTCTAGTTCTCTCCCCCAATTGTTAGTAAATTCTACTGTATCATTATGTAGTCAAGATTTTAATCATTAAAATTTATTTTAACTTTATTTAGAGAAATCTAATTTTATTTCTTATTTAAAATGAATGATATATTAGTTGTATCATAAAATCTCAAAATTTTGTGAATATGACAAAATTTTGTGAGGATTGACTGTGTAAAGTTAAACCCAGCATTCGGAGTTAAAATTCGCCATAAGTTTTTTAGGTTACAAATTCTGAACGATTTTTGCCCCTCAACTTGAAAAAGCACGCTACCCAGTATCGTTATACTGGTAGTGTTTGCAAATATAACACATTCTTTCAATTTAAATTTCCGTTAAACAACAAATGGGTCTGGAAATCTCGGTAAGTATGCTATCCAAAAAATAATAAAATGTGATATTCTACGATGTGATATTTTTTTAAATGTAGCCAAATGAAGAATAACACTCTAAACATAGAAAAACCTTATACTTTATTTATGTTGTGATGTTAACTTTCTAAAAGAATTAAAAGAACTTTTATGAATGTTAAATTAAAAAGCAAATCACAATAAGACATACTATAATATTAAGCCTGTTTACACATCGCTTCATGAGAATAACAAAATCGGAGCGATGCACAAGAAGTTTTCAGATTCAGTTAAACATCCACATATAAAATAAGGTATTGTTTTGATAATGGGAGATTAAAAAAGCCATCTCATTCAAGTTCAGTTCAAACCTTGAAATTTTAATAATAAAAATGACACATTTTTAATATCTTATCCATATTTCAATTCTATGAAACTTATTCAACTTTGTGGTGGTTGCGAACCAGTTATGAAATTTCTGTTACAAAGCAAAAACTATCGGTATAACAAGTCATGTAAATTGTTTGCTAGTAGGTTACAAATTAAAAAGCTAAGCAATCCAAAACTGTTAATTTTGTTTCGTATCAGTTTTAATTATCTAAAAAAATTCTTTTTTCTATGAATATTGAATTCTTAAATACCTAATTCTGTTCCGGACTAATATTGCCATGTTTAGTAAGTTTAAAGATTTATCTAAATAAAACATTTCATAAAATGTTTGCATTATATTGTTTGCTCATAAGGATCTTATGTATTATCTTAGTTAGAATAAAAGGAAAAATATTTAACACAAATATTAAATGTGTTGATTTTCCGAGAATAAGTCTGAAAGCTATGGTATTTATTAATTTCAAGATGTTTCTGTAATTGAAGGTGTTTTTTCTTTTGCTGTGACCTTCTCCGAAGCAAGGAAGATACTTATTAAGCTGGAGGACACATCAGATGTTCTACCTAGCGATGAAGGTGGCAGGGGGAGTAAAAGAAAGTGCATAGCTGCAGCAGCTGAATCATCTGATGATGAGCAGCCTATCAGAGAGGCAAGGTTCCTGCACCCAGGTGTGTGTCTCCTCGGCCTCCTAGTAGACTCTTTGAAGATGACCAGCAGGTGGTCATCTCATCATCCCCTGCCACCACTTCCTTTCCTGGAGTGGTCAACCTAGTTCCGGAAAGCAGTGCTGTCAGTAAGCAGGAATTTGAAGGTATGCATGTCAAAGTTGCTAAGAGTTATTTTGAAATATTTTCATTTTAAATATATATGCTTTATTTTTTTTTAATGCAACCTTCAGCTAAACTGCTTGGTTAGTTAATACCTGGTTTTATGAATGATACTTAGACACAGTCTTCTGTACACACTTTTTGTAAAAATAAAGCCCTTAAAAATGCTAATTTTTTTTTACTCATATTTCATTTAAAAGTAAATACTCTCTTCTTAAATAATAATTACACACTGGTAAAAGGATTTGTGTTTTAAATCTGATTACCATGACAAATATTTTCTTTATTAGGATTATTCTCCATTGGTTAAATTTTTGTAAGTTTCTTTTTTCCAAGGTATATTAATAAATATTTTTAGGTGATTTTAAAGTTATTTTTAAATACATTCTTTTTTTCAAAAATGTACAATAAGTTTTTATTTTTTTTAAATTTTCAGTTTAAATTAAAGAAAGTTTCAAAGTTTATCAATTATTAATTTCTCTTATTTTGATAATTTGTGAGACATACAGTCTCTGGACAAATTATTACATGCACTATAGGATCTTAATCACCAGGTGATATTATACAGCTTTATTGTTTTTATGTGGTTAAAACCGGCTTGCTCTTGTTTATGTTCGTATATTAATTTGTTACATTAGATGATATATAATGTAGATTCAACGATTGAATAAATTATACCATATTATTATCCAAATATAGAATAGTTATCACATATTGTTTATATTTAAACATACATGTAATGAGTTTTTATTCAGGAGATTTTTTTTTAGTACTTCCTATTTGTATTTATTTTGATTGTGTTGCATTGCAATGTAACCAATTGATGTACAAAGGTAAACAATTGCAAACCGGTTGAAACTGCATAAAAACAATTGATACACAGACATAAACAATTGCAAACCGGTTGAAGTTGCGTTAAAACAATAACGCTGTATAGTATCACCTGAGATTTTACATAGAATTTTATAGTGTGTCGAATAATTAGGCCAGGGACTGTAGAATTCAGAGATGAGATTTGTCATAATCGTAATTATAACAAATTATTTAATTTAAGATGGAGCACTTTTCCATGCTGAATAAGATGCTTGTAAGCCAGCAGAACATGGAGGAGATGTTCTCAAAAGATCCACTGCCGGTGGGAGCACCTCAGCTACCCTTAAAGACTGAGGCTGAAGTCCAGCAGTTGCTTTTGCATAAAGCAAATAAATGTTCACTTGTAAGTAATTAATTTACCTTACACTCTCACTTGTAATTATTAGAGATATTTTGCGTTGAGTTTGTCATTATTTTCTACTGACTTAATATGCGAATTGAAATCCATGTTTTTTTATAAATATTCGTTGATTTTATTAAAGCTGAAGATTAACAAGCAAATGCTTCAATTGATGACTTTTGCAGATTTTTTCTTTTCAGATTTACGGAGAAAGGGAGCAACTGAACTATTACTGAAACAATAAAAGGAAATAATTTTTTTTTTTTTTACCTACTGGGTAAAAGATATAGGATAATTTTATATCTTTTGGATTTTTTTCCAAATTAAAATTTTGAATTTGTAAAGGGGTGCGTGTTAAAATTTCCAAAACCTAATCTAATTTTTAGCAGCAAACTTTTTGTGTTCTTTACTACTGCCAAAATTTTGCTTTGTATATTTTATAGTCTTATCTATAGAAAAGAACTCACCTCACTCTCCGTCTGTAGCAGTGACTGTTATGAGATGTAACTATTTCTTCCATATCAGCAGTTGGCCTTAGACTTTGTGACGAGAGGAATTCTTTCTATAGACTAACTATAGTTTATTTATATATTGCAATACTATTTCGTAAATATTTTTTTGTCCAATTTTTTTCAGATAAATTGTTTGACCCTTGTGGGAGGTAAAAACGTTGAAAAGGCAACACGGAACATGATGGGGCAAATATTTTCAAAAGATGTTGCCCCATCCTTCAATTGGGCTGGACGAGGGGACAAGATGGCCTTTTCCACCCTCACGGTTAGGGATGTTGTTGTTAGTAAGTTGCACTTATATTGTGTGTTAACTCAATATTATAGCTTTAAAAGTGGTCTTTTTGAGGATAGAGTTTTGTTTTTAATTTAGTCTGTTAAAGTTGAATTTTTGATAATTCATTTAATCTAGATAGATAAACAGATTTCGATGAACCACCTCAATTTATGGAGTTTTCTTTATGTTTATCTCTTTAATTCTAATATTATTTTTTGTATAAATTTTAATTGTTTTAAACCGTCTTGTTCCAGTTCTCTGCTACTTAAAAATAATATTTATCCTCATGATATATTCTCAAATGTTATGGGGTATATATATTGTGACATTGTGTCACTTCATTTTGGATCTTTACAAAATTGTGACCTAAAAATTAAGCCGACCCCTAACCCCTCATCTCTGACGCCTTGCTGCCCTTCGTCCTTCACAACCTTGACCTTCGGCTGCTTTTGATGTTCCACATGCAAAACAGTGCAGTTGTGGTCGCGGTTAGTTTAAAATTGTAACTTCTTTTAAAATTTCTTTTAGTTCACTTCAAGTCCCTGCTTAAGCATGATTCTTGCTATGTTTTAGGCTAGGATATAAATAGCCGCCCAGTTCTTTGGATGGACACATTCGAAACACAAAGATACAGACAGCTGCTCTACGAAGACATTATGTCTTCTTTCCTTTTATCGAGTCTGTTTCTTCTTATAATCGTTAGTGGGGTAAATAGCAGAAGTCATGGTGGTATTAAAAGACATGAAATGTCAAGTTGCTTCATTGATATTCCTTATGGAGCTATTGGTCCAGTCTCTATGTGCCAGGGTAGGAGGGTCTATCTCTCTCACATCAAAGCATGCTTAGAGGGATCCGGAGTCAGAGGACATCAATTAGCTTCAACAGCGAATGCAGACTGTTATTCAGATCAGATGGGTTCAAAGGACCTAAATGGATTCCTAAAAGAATATTTAGAGAATCAAGAATGTGCACCAGTATGCCATGTTGAGGTAATCTCTGACATCATGCTAAGGAGTCCTGGGTCATCTGACTGGCTTCTTGCATGGATCCAAAATAAAGAAAAGTCAAAGTCAACTAGCCATCAACAATCAATCAACAACAGAGCAACCAGGATCATTTCGGGAGAGACTCAGGAAAGTTACATGTTAGAGGAACAATTTGAGACCAAGTCATGGGTACACATTAGTAAAAGTAACAAAAGAACCATCATAAAGAGGGAAAGTCATGAAACTACAGTTACTGAAAGCCTCCATGAAAGCCAGATACTTGCTAAAACATAGGTGTCACTTAATCAACTAAGATGGAGAACAAATGATAAGCCAGTTAGTACAGTTAAATCAATACTACCCCAATATAAAGCACTGGTAGATAGCAAAGGACCAGTAGGAGACTATCAAAATGGCATAATGATAAAGGGATCACACCATGGAGAAAGACATGACCAAATCACATTTTGGTATTTAACCAACATTGCTGATTCTAAAATGGCTTATGAAGGTGGCTTATGTTTTAGAAACGCCACAAGAGTGCCACTACAAGGTGATAGAAAGCAGTTGATGTTGTATAGGAACTTAGAATATATCTCAATCACATGTATGTTTGACAAAGATAGTAAATACATGACCATAAATATAGAGTTTGAGACTGTTGTTGGATTAAGATCATCTTTCCATGCATCAAGGGACTACGAGGAGGGATCATGTAGCAATGATAACAACTACTACAGGAAAACATGGATCGTTAGTAAGAGGCCCACTGATTATTTAAGGTCATATTTAGTATGCAGCAATGGTTCAATTCTTGACATAGGATCATCTGAGTATAAGGAAGTAGTGTCTTGTTCAACTATATTTTATGTAGAAAAGATAACATTGTGCAAAAAAACAAAAAAATGGATGAGTTTGAGTGTAGTATTGATGATCCGCAAGTAACAAAAGAGGGTCTAGTCTTAGCTAGGGTTAAATCTAACTCAAAACCAGAAGTAATTTTCACATCTGATATAGAAAGCACAAGAGTGAAGTGTAATTATATATGTACGATTTCTGGGAAGGCGAAAACTGGGTTTGAGATAAGATGTGGTGATGAATTCATTAAGAGAGAGTTAAATCATGAAATAGACATGGACTGCCCTCTTGTTAACATTTGGGTCATATCCAATATAGCAACAAGTATATGCAAAATGACTTTTAGACCTGTAGTTTTTTACATATTTGTCTTCTGGATGGCCTTTGGAAAATTTGCAACCACTATAGCATTATTTATCATAGGATTCTTCGTATCTTTGATATGGAAATTGGTTGCAAGAATCAAACTTAGAAAGAATAAGACATTGGAAATTTGTGAATTCTGTGAGGACTCCATAGATTATTCAGAATTTGTTGAATACCATGAATCTTGTCTAACTTTTTAAATTTTTTTAATGATGGTTAGGTCATGTTTTTTTTAGCCATTTTTTTAAACACTAGTAAACACGTAAGTTAATTTTAAGGATGCTACAAGTTTCGAATGCCAATTTTTATTTTTGTAGATCCTCACTTCTGTACAGTATATATATTTTTTTCTTATGTAATAAATAAGGTTTTATTACGTAATTTTTGGATTTTTCAGACTAATGGATTCCTAAAAGAATATTTAGAGAATCAAGAATGTGCACCAGTATGCCATGTTGAGGTAATCTCTGACATCATGCTAAGGAGTCCTGGGTCATCTGACTGGCTTCTTGCATGGATCCAAAATAAAGAAAAGTCAAAGTCAACTAGCCATCAACAATCAATCAACAACAGAGCAACCAGGATCATTTCGGGAGAGACTCAGGAAAGTTACATGTTAGAGGAACAATTTGAGACCAAGTCATGGGTACACATTAGTAAAAGTAACAAAAGAACCATCATAAAGAGGGAAAGTCATGAAACTACAGTTACTGAAAGCCTCCATGAAAGCCAGATACTTACTAAACCATAGGTGTCACTTAATCAACTAAGATGGAGAATAAATGATAAGCCAGTTAGTACAGTTAAATCAATACTACCCCAATATAAAACACTGGTAGATAGCAAAGGACCAGTAAGAGACTATCAAAATGGCATAATGATAAAGGGATCACACCATGGAGAAAGACATGACCAAATCACATTTTGGTATTTAACCAACATTGCTGATTCTAAAATGGCTTATGAAGGTGGCTTATGTTTTAGAAACGCCACAAGAGTGCCACTACAAGGTGATAGAAAGCAGTTGATGTTGTATAGGAACTTAGAATATAGCTCAATCACATGTATGTTTGACAAAGATAGTAAATACATGACCTTAAATATAGAGTTTGAGACTGTTGTTGGATTAAGATCATCTTTCCATGCATCAAGGGACTATGAGGAGGGATCATGTAGCAATGATAACAACTACTACAGGAAAACATGGATCGTTAGTAAGAGGCCCACTGATTATTTAAGGTCATATTTAGTATGCAGCAATGGTTCAATTCTTGACATAGGATCATCTGAGTATAAGGAAGTAGTGTCTTGTTCAACTATATTTTATGTAGAAAAGATAACATTGTGCAAAAAAATGGATGAGTTTGAGTGTAGTATTGATGATCCGCAAGTAACAAAAGAGGGTCTAGTGTTAGCTAGGGTTAAATCTAACTCAAAACCAGAAGTAATTTTCACATCTGATATAGAAAGCACAAGAGTGAAGTGTAATTATATATGTACGATTTCTGGGAAGGCGAAAACTGGGTTTGAGATAAGATGTGGTGATGAATTCATTAAGAGAGAGTTAAATAATGAAATAGACATGGACTGCCCTCTTGTTAACATCTGGGTCATATCCAATATAGCAACAAGTATATGCAAAATGACTTTTAGACCTGTAGTTTTTTACATATTTGTCTTCTGGATGGCCTTTGGAAAATTTGCAACCACTATAGCATTATTTATCATAGGATTCTTCATATCTTTGATATGGAAATTGGTTGCAAGAATCAAACTTAGAAAGAATAAGACATTGGAAATTTGTGAATTCTGTGAGGACTCCATAGATTATTCAGAATTTGTTGAATACCATGAATCTTGTCTAACTTTTTAAATTTTTTTAATGATGGTTAGGTCATGTTTTTTTTAGCCATTTTTTTAAACACTAGTAAACACGTAAGTTAATTTTAAGGATGCTACAAGTTTCGAATGCCAATTTTTATTTTTGTAGATCCTCACTTCTGTACAGTATATATATTTTTTTCTTATGTAATGAATAAGGTTTTATTACGTAATTTTTGGATTTTTCAGACTGTAGTAAACGGCTACAGCTCTGTATTTAGATACAAAATTTTGTGTATCTGTAGTGTTGATGATTTTTTTAATTTTATTTGTGTATGTTCATTAAGCATTTCTGTATTTTTTTTCTTTTGCATTTTTGTTTTATGCATTGGTTATAAGTAGTGTTTATAAACATTTTTGAACATTGTTTATAAATTTTGTTTATAGGCATTGTTATTTTGTGTGTTATGCATAGTTTTGTTAGGACTATGATGATTATGATTATAACATACTTGATATGATCAAATTTTTTTAGTGAGAAATATGTCTGTGATACGTAAGTTGTAATTTCTAACTTATATTTTTGTAAGAGTTAATATTTTTGCCTAGGCCTTTAAAATTTAACATTCATCTAATCTTAAGCTCATAGGATTTTTTTTTAAAAAAACCATTAATATTTAATAATTTTTTCCAGTTTTGCATCTCACTTGGAACTTTGATTTTGTAGAGTATTTTTTTATGTACAATTTTTTTTCGTTTTAACTCGGAGGTTGTATGGATCTTTGTTGATTCATAGTAATTTTAAGCTTAAGCAAAAATTCAATCAATACAGGTATATTTTTGTTTAAAATGCTCGTTTGGACTCGGAATACCAAATTATCGGTCGTATACGATTGATTTTAAAATTGTTTTCGAAATTTCAATTAATTTGTTGTACAAAATTTCTTTCTCATTCGTGTAAGCTCGGAGTACTGTCAGTCTACATAGGTCGCCTGATTTTTTTAGTTTTGTTTGCAATTGTTTAATTTCTTTCCTAATAACTTTCAGCAAACAAATACAAAATTTTTTTCATTCCTTCTTACAAGGAACTATTTGAGTTAATTTCTTTACCTAAATTTTTTTACACATTTTACTGTGTGAGATTTTTCATACTCAACTATACATTTTTACCTCCTTAATATTTTTTTCTAGGGAGATGAATTTTTGCTCTCTCTACTTCAGGTAGAGTGAAGATTGTTTTTTTGTCATTTTCTAGCAAACAATTTTATGATTGCTTTTGTCATTTTTCTAGCAAACAATTAAGATTGTTTTTTGTCATTTTCTAGCAAACAATTTTACGATTGTTTTTGTCATCTTTCTAGCAAACAATTAAGATTGTTTTTTTGTTCATTTGTACTACTCAAGATCAGCTATGTACAGCTGCTAATATGTGTTTTGTGGTGTCATAGCTATTGTAACTGTATGCTAGAACACTGCATTCCTAATTCTAGGTTAAATTACTGTCAAAATAATTGAAATGTAATTTTATGTAACATCTGACCATTTGTAAAGGGAGAAGTGGTGATCTGGACTGGTAGGTTGTTAATTTATGAATTTTTGAGGTATTTTAGTTACGATTACTTTTGGCTTGTCCTTTTAATTTTTACTTTACCTTTAAAAAAAAAAAAAAAAAAAAATTTCTTCAAATTTTTTTTCGCCGGTTGTGGGTATGTGACATTGTGTCACTTCATTTTGGATCTTTACAAAATTGTGACCTAAAAATTAAGCCGACCCCTAACCCCTCATCTCTGACGCCTTGCTGTCCTTCGTCCTTCACAACCTTGACCTTCGGCTGCTTTTGATGTTCCACATGCAAAACAGTGCAGTTGTGGTCGCGGTTAGTTTAAAATTGTAACTTCTTTTAAAATTTCTTTTAGTTCACTTCAAGTCCCTGCTTAAGCATGATTCTTGCTATGTTTTAGGCTAGGATATAAATAGCCGCCCAGTTCTTTGGATGGACACATTCGAAACTCTCATCCCCTCATACTTCAAGCCGCTCCCTTGCAGGGCGTATATTTTTTCTCCGTTCTCTCTTTTTTTTGAGAGACGGGGCTTTCACCTTTTTAATGGCGTCGTTTTTACTCGCCATTGCATTCAAATCTTGATTTTTTTATACGTCGCTACGATCCCTTAACAGGGATTTTTATTTTCTTCAACCCCCTTCCTCGAAGGCTGGAGTTAAACTCCGAAAGAGAAAACATTATGTTCCGGGCATCGTCTTCAAGTCATTTGTGAATTTTCTACAGCTTGGTTGAAGCTTTACTTCGGATAAATGAAGTCCAACCTCATAGCCTGAACGTCATGCAATCTGACCTAGTTTTTTTGTGCCGCCACACTGTGCAGCCGGCGATGTTTGTCAACGTCTGGTATCCACTTCTCTCCTCCTTATCGATGTTGTGAACACCATCTTGATACAAAATAAAGAAGCTTTTGTCCTATATCTGACTGTGTAGTGTGAGAATCTGTCATTCAAAAGAAAACTTGCTTTTCCAGTGATGATCTTTTTTTTACAGATTGCGGTATATCCAAGCCCAAGGTAATAGTTTTTTTGCTTTGATTTTAATGTTAGTTGCGGTAAAGAAAAGGAAACAGCGTATAAATGTACTTCCACTGCTAGATTATGTGCCATATTTTTTTCAGGTTACTTTTGTCATGTGATTCCTAAAAATTCATTTGTTTAGCACCTTTTTTACTGTTAAATTTAAATTTTTTTAGAAGTTTTACATGCCCAACCATAATGTACTTTAATAAGTTTTTTTTACCCAGCACAACAACAAAATATAAAAATACAACATATATGAGTGTGTGCATGCGTATATAGCAGTTTTAATGATACAAGTATAAAACTTTGTTGTCTAACTACAAAAAATTTTAATACCACAAACTGTCTATAAATTACGACAAAGAATGCTGAAACATTCTATAATTTTGCTATTGCTGAAGCAATATTAAGATTTCAAGACAAGTTAAAATCCTTTAATAATAAAAAATAGTGCAACCTAATCAATGTCCCTAGCTGTGATAAATCTATTGGTAGAGACTTCAATTGAGTTCTTTTTTTAAATTATCTAAATTTATGAAACGATCTATTGTCTGTCAAAATATGCTACAGGTGGTGTATAGCAATAACTAATTAAAATTTTAATTGCTGCAAAACTATATTGGTTTTGAAATTGCATTTAAGTAATGCTTAAGCACTATTTTTAATTTTAAAATGTTATAAAAAGTAGATATTCCCATATGTTTGTGTATAGGAGAGGAATGTAGACTCTAGACAAGGAGCTGGTATTCCTACCAAATGACCTATTATAATGTTGTGAATTGGCGGTCGGATACACATTAGTCAAATTTGAATAAAGTAATATTTTAATGGCCTAATTTAAGTAAAAATTATTAAATCTTTTAATAATAAAATTAGTAAAAAAAATAAATCTCTTGTATTATTAATTACAGTGTATTATTCCAATCAAATTCATATTAAGTGTGATGGTTGATTTTATTTTATTATATTTCAAAATTTTTGCTTTTCATGTTCTACAATTATAAATTTTGCTTCCAGATGCTGCTCTGCATCATAGTTCAAAGGAGCAGGGCAACACCATCAGCAGGGAGGCTATTAAAATGTGGCTGAAGGCAGCGAAAAGCAGACTGAAAAACTTTTAATATATGATAAAATTTATTTGTCGATGTTTTTTTTTGTTTCTGTATTAAAAATATAATTGAGTGTTCACTTCTTTTACCTATTCTAAAACTTTGTTTTTAAATTAAGTTAATCTAGTTCTAATGGTAGATCTAATTATTAGTTAATTTTTTAGAACATTAGTATTAAATAAATCTGACACCCTCTCCTTCACTGAACTAAAAACTTCAATGAAGAAATTATTAAAGTATCTGAAAGCTGAACATGGGTGAATGGTGGTATATTCTTTTCTACAGAATCGAGTACTAATTCTATTAAAAAAAAAGAAAAACTAATTTTCTTACTAGATCGAGTGAAAGTGAAGAATTAGTTGAATATTTATAATCGTGAATGAGGAATATTAAATTATTCCACTCCAAAATATTAGAATTAATGCAATGGACAACCTTTGCTAGTTAACTATGCAATGGCGGAGAGAAAAAAAAAAGAGACTTAATTCTTTGATGTTTCTTGGATATAAATTTGATCGAAATGTAGGAACTGAAAGCATTAGAAATTGTTGGTGTTAGCGGCAGTAAGTTAAATATACAGATGGATGACAAAATAATACGAACACCTGTGAAAAAGTGTGACTTATTTCACACCTGCAGTACAGCCGCGCCACCTGCAACAGAAGTCTGTCACCTAGTGAGCGTGAAGAGTATAAGCTATCAGTCTCTCAACATTAGTCACCTGTGTTGCATGAGTTTATCTAACTAGCTTTTATAAGGTGAAATGTCTGACCTGTCAGAATTCCAAAGAGGTATGATTGTTGGGGCGCGGTTTAAGTGGAGCATCGGTGACAGGAACAGCAAACCTTTTGGGGTTTGCAAGAAGTACTGTATCAGCCGTTCTGACAGCATACATGAAAGAAGGTAAGACGAAGTCTTCAAAGCAAAACAGTGGCCGAAAGTTAAAGCTTGATGATAGGGATAGACGTGTCTTGCAGCGCGTAGTAGCTCGAAAACACAAGCAACCGTTATTCGAGATAACATCAGACATGAACAGTCATCTTCAGGACCCCGTTTCAACTAGAACTGTTCAAAGAGAACTTCATGCAGCGAACATTTATGGGAGAGTGGCAATACGTAAACCCTTGGTGACAGCAATCAATGCTTTCAAGCGCTGTTAGTGGTGTAGAGGTCACAGAGGCTGGTCCCTGCTGCCACAGCAGGTAATATGGTCCGACGAATCATCCTTCACCTTATTTCAGACCACCGGACGCGTTTATGTCTGGAGATCACCCAAAGAAGCGTTTGATCCTGAATGCCTCGAATTTGATTTCATTTTAACAATTCATAAAATACGTCATCCTCCTAAAAGAATCGATATTTTTTTGCGGTAAATAAAAATTAGGATTAGCGTACTTAATGTTTTCGGGTAAATTCAAATTACAAATGTTTATTTTTTCCGAAGGAACATTTACGGCTATTTCTGTTCGAGTTCCTTACTAAATGATTCCTCATCATTACTTATACGCGAATAAATCTTTTCAGTTATCGGAAATACTGTATTTTTTGGAAATTTGACCTACAACGTTATCTTTTAAAACCCAATAAATTAGCTGCCTTTTCAGTAATAAGAGATTTCATACTTCCAGAATCGCATAGCCCTGTCAAATGCAAATGTTTTCCGTTCGATTGCAATATTTTAACTTTCACTGTAGGAAGAAGAACATTTTTATTTACATTAAAAGAATATAAACATGGTGCGTCTTGCGGTTTGTTATTAATTCCATCTAGCATTTGTGATTGCGCAACTTCTTGTTCCGAAACTGAATTACAGTAAAACCCCGGTTATCCGAGTCTCCGCTTTAACCGAGCTGTCAAATATCTCTAGGATTTTTTTTGTTTTTGCTCCCACATTTTCTATTTTTTTAAACTACCGAAAAAAATTCTGAACTTGATCTCACAAACACTTAGGAAAACAAAATCCATCAGCACTACTCCGCTTACTTTGCATTGTATCACACACCGCTTACTACCAAATGGTTTCGACTGGTCACATGATTCCCTCCCTGGAATCGGGAAATTGTTTTGCGGGAAAAAGTACAGTGGTTACATTCAAGCAATTCTACAGATTCGAAATGTTTAGCAATAAGAGAAAGCGAGTTGTTGTTTCTATAGAAACAAAATTAGAAGCAATTCAAAGATTAGATAAAGGTGAATCAATAAAGAAAGTAGCGAGAGATCTCGGAGCCGTTACTGTTGGCGACTGGAAAAGGAAGAGAAATGAAATAGAAATATGGAGTGCAGAAAAGGGCAGTTTACGAAAAACAATGAAAAAGTGTGAATTCGAAAAATCATCCGAATCATTATTCCTATGGATCACACATTTGAGAGAAAAGGGAAGTCCAATATCAGGGCCTATGCTACAAGCAAAAGCATTGGACTTTAATAAACTTTTCTATGCTGGAGAAGATTTCACTGCTAGTAGTGGATGGTTGGAAAAAGAGATATGGAATTCGTCAATTAAATATATCGGGAGAAAAATTATCAGCTGACTGTGAGGAGGTGATTAAATTCAAAGAAAGTTTTAAAAATCTCATTGTAAAAGAAAAATCTGAAAATGCAATTTCAATTGCGATGAAACAGTACTTAACTTTAGAATGTTGCCTTCAAAAACTCTTGCGGCAAAGAATGAAAGGTCAGCTCCGGGGTACAAGATAAGTAAAGAAAGGGTAACAATATTAGCATGTTCGAGTGCATCTGGAAACCTAAAACTAAGAACAATGTTGATTGGCAAGTCGAAAAAACCTAGAGCACTTAAGAACGTTTATATTCCAAGTTTACCAGTGTATTACAAAAATCAAAAAAGTTCTTGGATGGATGCGGATTTGTTCAAAAAATGGTTTTTTGATGAATTCGTTCTTAAAATAGAGACATTCTTAAAAAATCAAAATCTTCCAAGGAAAGCAATATTACTGCTTGACAATGCTCCATGTCATCCGAATGATGATGAATTGGCGAGTGGCAGCATTAAAGCCCTTTTTTTGCCGCCTAATGTCACATCACTTATTCAGCCTTTAGATCAAGGTGTTTTGGAGAACATGAAGAGAAATTATTGAAAGAAATTACTAAAATTTCTTATTGAAGGAATTGAGGAAAATAAAAGTGTTCCTGAGACACTTAAAAGTTTAAATGTAAAGGATGCTGTCTACTGGATAGCTGAGGCATGGGATGAAGTAAAATCAGACACCATAAAAAAGTCGTGGAGGAAAATTATCGATACACAGAGTACAGAACATCACGGAAAGTCCAATGAATGTAGTGATGAGCTTTTGGATTTAGTCATTAAACTGCCACTAGCTGAGCCAATAAACGAAGAGGATATACGTGACTGGATAAATGCTGACGAACAACAAGAAATTACGGATGAAATGATCGTCAATACCGTGAATAAGGAAAAGGAATCTAGTGATGAAGACAGTGAGGATGAAAATCGATATATGAAAATTTCACATACAGATGGATTAAAAGCTATCGAAAGTGCTATTGAATACATAGAACAAGAAGAAGCAACACCAGCAATCATGTTATCTTTAAATAAATGGCGAAACATTGCTGCAGAAAAACGCCAAAGTAAATTTATACAAAAAACAATTAAGGACTTTTTTAAGTAAAAACTCTATAATTATCGTAAAAATATGAATTGCATGTGGTGTATCTGTATAACCTTTGTATTTTTTAAAATATACATTTAACCTACACGATTTATCTTAATTTACATTTTTCGCTTTAACCGAGTTTTTCGGTTATCCGAGTTAGTCTTGGTCCACATTAACTCGGATAATCGGGACTCTACTGTATTTCTTTCTTCCCTGCTCGTTGGCGCCACACCCGCATTTTTGTTTTGATTTTGTCTATCGAAGAAAAAAGTTCGCTCCGTGTAACGTACTATGATTCTTGTTACAAGATTTACATTTTAAATGAATTTTCTTACATTTTACATTGTATGAAATCCGAGACAATTAAAGCATAATTTATACCTTACAACACATTTTAATCTATCATCTGCATTAGAATCGATAAACTTTTTACATCTGAAAATAGGGTGTGATTCTATACATCCTAATAAACAATTATTTTTGTTTTCGTTTTTCACTATTAGAGTTTTGAACTTCGGGGTTGGTTTCCGTTTAAATTCGCCTGAATTTCTATTTACATTTTCTAGTGCTTGACATCTTTTAGTTAAAAATTCGAGTACCAACTCCATTTCGTATAATTTACGTGAATTAATATCAATTCTTTGAATAATTATATAAATTAATATTGCTTCGCAAAGAGGGTTTGTTTCTAATTCTAGTTGTTTTAATGAGCGCAAATTACTTTCAATTTTATCGAGCGTCTGTCTTAAACTAGACGCAGGTTCACATTCAACTTTTGAAAAATTAAATATTTCATCAATATGACTCATAATTAGCAACCGCGTATTTTCAAATCGTTTTTTCAATGCTTCGAATAAACTGTTGTACGTATCATTTACCGCAATTAATTGTTTAGCGTTACCCTTAAGTGCCGACTGAAGGTAAAACAATTTTTGTTGTTCTGACAACTGCTTGTTATCGTCAATTAAAGACATAAATTGTGCTTTGAATGACAACTAATCAACATATAAACCTGAAAATTCGGGAAGATTAGTTGACGGTAATTTTAATTTACAGCTACCAGAGGACAAACTTTTTTCATTTGAATTTGGATTTCGAAGTTTTTGAAAGCTTACCTCGCATGTTTCGAGGTCAATTTGTAGGCCATCTAAACTTGCTTCAAAATTAGGCAAATCCTCATCCGACAAAGTAGAATAGCATTCGCTGCGTAGATCTTCGAACTTTGTTCGAAGTTTATCCAATGTTGATAATTTTTGAGTTATGTCCGTATTGTCCGCAGGTAAATCAGTACTTTGCTGAAGTGCATTTTTAATCCTTGTCAATTGTCCTCGTATATAACCCCGCTTTCGGTTAAATACTGTTATTTGCTCCAAAGCCATTGTTTCGATTTCGTAATCAATTTCCACAAGCGTTCGGTTTGTCATCGAGCTCGACGATGACCACTTTGCTAGTGTTCGTGATGTATCGATCTATTAATTAGTGGAGTGTTGCAAGCATAATAATTTATTTACAAAGATATAAAAATTGACAAGATCATTATGAAGTGACAGGGAGATTCGCCCTGTCCCAGAGTTGAATGGCAACTGAATGATATTGACATGAGCGCCGCCTCGTGGCATAATTTCACAATTCTTAACAATTATATTCAAACAAACTCACTCTCTTGCCCGTAATACCCGTAGACAAAACCAACGAAATTCGTGGATTACATAATTCAGTGAAATTAATAGTTACACTTCATCAAAAGAAATTAGAAAAAAGATTAAAGCAGTATCTGGTCACTATACTATGTCATCTATGACGCCTTTAGAAATAAATAACAAAATGACAGACTTAATAGAAATTGCCAATACTCTTGCTTAAAGTATTTCAAATGCTTCTTTCTAGCCGAACCAATTATTCACAAACTTTTGTTGTAAAAATACTTCTCCTGGGCCAGATAAAATTTATAACAGCCACTTGATTGGTTGGTTGGGTTTTATTGGCGCAAGAGCCAGAAATGGCTATACTGCGCCAGGCACTAGGTTAAAAAATCGGTTTCTAGGTCAAACAACTGTATTTTTTAAAGAAGGGAATATAATCCTATAGTTTTGATAAACCTTAAGAGGTTGTGATGTATAGGGTCACTTAGCAGAGATTGAAGATTAGGATAAAAGTTGCCAAAAAGTTTTTTCCTCAAATTTTTTAATCGTTCGCAGTCTGTTAAAATATGTTTAATAGTAATGTCAACATGACATAGAGAACAACTAGGTGCAGGTTCAGATTTTAGTAAATGCATGTGAGTAAAACGAGAATGACCAATGCGCAGTCTATTGATAATAACCTGGGTTTTGCGATCAATATGTATTGTTTTGAAGTTGTCGAGATTAGGGTAAATTTCGTGGAGTTTATTATTAGCTTGTTTATTCCAATGTTCTTCCCAAGCTTGTTGTATTGTGGATTTACATATACGTTTGAAATCAAGAGATGCTATAAGGTTATTGCTTACAACAGCCACTTGAACCAATTTTACATTTGGACTAAAAGAGCGTTTCCTGCAACATGCCGAAAATCATATGTTATTCCTAAACTAGGCAACAACATTTACATAGGGTTGTAAAAATAGGACTCTTTTATCTCAGCCTAGGGTTGATAGAACACTTACATAGAAAAAAATCTAATTACCGACTCATCTTTTTAACTAGTTGTCTCTGTAAGTTACTCGAACGCATAATAAATAATAGATTAATACACATACTTGAATCGCGTAATATTTTATCACATGGACAAAGTGGACTTAGAAAGTGCTACTCCACTCTGGACAATCTATTGATGCTAGAAACTGAAATACGTCAAGCTTTTTTTCAAAAAAAAAAAAAAAAAAGTATTTAGTTGCAGTCTTTTACGATATGGAATTAAATGCTGCACTTATTAATTTAGTATATTCTGATACTCCTATTATTTCAGGAGTTTTGGCAAACAAATCGATGGAAATCGGTTTGACAGGTGGAAAGCGATAAAATTTTTATTGTTATTTAAGGCCTGTTGTACTGAAATATATATTACCATCTTGTCTTAGTTTGGAGTTATTGGAGCAAGAGAGAATGGCGGCTATACCACACCTGAAACAAGGTCTATAAGTTAGAACTTGAATAGAAACCTGTGTCCTTGAGATAAGAGAAAAAGTTAGAATGAGGATCATCTCCAATTAGTAACGGATCAAAGAGGCGTTGTCTCAGAAGTCTAAATTTTTTTACACTGGGTAAAAATGTGTTTTTATTGTAAATGGTTCTTTACACCAACTTGTCTTTATGATAATTTTTTAAGTTTTCATGCGACTTGAGCAGATGCTCTTTTTTTTCTGCAGAAGATATGAGTGTTCATCATGCTAAAAAAAAAAAAAAAGCCGTTGTATACAATGTGCACAATCTCACCTGACAGAGGATGTAATTATATTGTAAATAAATAGAAATGTAATTTTTAATCTTTTAAATACAATTATGCGTTAGCTGTGCATTTGCAAAAATATTGTCTTTTCAAAGATGATATGCCTGGAGAGGATTGGATAAGTTAATTTATGCATAAGCATAATTTGTCAGTAACAACGCCCAGTATTCTGGAAAGATCAAGACTTGTGGCCACTTCAAATCCGTTTATAATTTATGAATTCTATCATTTCTTTGGAAGAAAAAAAAACTTTATTTTTTTAATATAAAAAACAAGCCCTCACATGTCGTCGCTTTGAAACTAAACCGTGGTAACTCAAAAAAGAAAGTTTTTCAGGAGAGCGATTTCTAACTTCTCAAGATGGCGAATCGCGCCAATGCGATAACGATTTATCTGCTCTCTAAATTAATTTTATGGAACTATGAAGATAATACGTTGTTTCTCTAAAAGGGTGATTTTTTTTTTATACACAAAATGACCCAAATATCTCATTTTTCAAGTTACTACGGTTTAGTTTTAAAGCGATGATGTCAAGCCCCCAATTAGATGAAACGGATATGTTTTTAGACTCATCTAAGACAAAGTCTGTCGGAGAAAAAAGAAGAAAATTAGCTCGAGCAATAGGAGCGTCCGGAAGGGAAGCAGTGACAGCAATGGCATGTGTCAATGCTGTTGGAGAAAGACACCCTCTTCTCATAATCTTCATTGGAAAAAAGCTGCTAAGTACCGGAGAACATCCAAAGTTGACAAAACAAAATTTAACTTTGGCTGTTAGTGAAACGTAGTGGATGAATACAGAAATTTTTGAGAGCAAGTGATAACCCGTCCTTTGCTAGTTACTTATGATGGCCAAAAGAGACATGTCTATGAATGCCATTAGCTAAAGTCAGGAGTGAGCAAATTTCAATTTTAAAACTACCAGCACAGTTGACATTTTACAATCCCTTGACTTACGGCCCTTAAAAATGAAATGCGATAAAGGACTTAATACAACGCTTATCAGGAGCAACACGAATTAGTAAAAGTTGTTTCATTGAATTCGTTGATGAAATCTGACCTTGCACACTTACATCAGCAAATATCAAATCTGTTCCACTGGAATATTTCCATCTGATAGAACAAAATATCCAACAGACATATTCTGTAGTCAGATGCTCAGTTCTTATACCCTCCAAAATTCTCTCACAAAGAGAATACTACAATTGATGTTCAGATAAACCAGTGCAAACTTTCCTCGAATAATACCTGCCGGAAGATATTTTAACGACTTCAGGAAATTCGACACCAATCGTATTATCCTTCAAAATTCTTCGAAGAGCTGTTAAGCATTTGTTGAAGCGAGCCGAAAATAGCTTGATCTGAGATAAGGAGAAAGATAGAAATCAATGCAGAAAGTCTCACTAGCAATGCATTTTTAGAGTTGGCGGTAAAAAGAACAGGATGTGAAAAGAAAAAGAGATTCATAAATATAAGAAATCAGGAAAAAAGAAACAAAAAGTTGATGAGCAGGACGCAGACAAAGAAACTATGATGGAGTCAATTGCTGACTAAATAAATAAAAACACTCCACTAAATGGCGATAAGTTCTTGCTAGTAAATATTCATAAGAATATTTTACTGCACAGTTATTTATGCTGTTTATTATGATAATGATTCCGCGTATATTGGCAAAGCAATAGCGATGAGGATATAATTGAAATGAAATTCTTGGAAAGAGGCACTGGCAAACTTAAAATGGCCCAAATTGAAAAAGTAAATGTTGAATATATTTTCTATATCCCTACATGGAATAGACCCATTTACTGTTGACGATGTAGCAGTGAATAGTGCTTATAAATGTTATAGGAAATTTTGAAAAGATTAAAGCGTTTATCTTTATTACTGCTCTTAAATAAATCGTCTTACTAACTGCTTAAACATGTCTTATTTGTTAATTACCATTGTAAATAATTATTTTTAAAATGCCCCTTACTATTAACTTACTACTACTGGTGATCACTACCCCAGAAGTGATCAAGACCAGGGGTAATTCCTGATCACTAAAAATTTTTAATTTAATTTTCAAACAAAAGAAGGTAGCATAGGAGTCATCTCATATAGCCTCAAACTTCCAGTAAATATTTAAATTCTATCTAGAATAGTTTTTTTTTCTTCTCCTTCACAAAATGGATGTTTGAATTACCGAAGGTCAAGTTTATGTTTCAAACGAAACGCTCCTAAGGTGCTTTGATCAACAGAGCAATGATCCAAGAAAAAGTGATAGAAATTAAACAAAATTTTGAAAGCTGATAAGTTTATTGCTTACAACGGTTGACCCTACAGATAGCAACGGAATAATTTGAATTTAAAGATTGGAAAGGAGAATCTGGCTCTACAAACGATTTTGCACGTGAAATTTGGAGAGAACAGGTTTTAGTCCCTTCGCTTGGGCTGAAAAAGTTTTGAATTATAATGAGCTCTCGCTTACTGTGCCATGAAACTAGGAATATTAGCTAGACGAGGAGAAGCAGTAAAAGATTAAATAAAAATAGAGAGACTTCATTATTTTGTGCAAATTAAGAGGGTACAGAGAAGCTTGAGCAGTCTAGGTGTTTAAAAAAGGGGAGAAATGCCCGAATCCGTGTCCGCATTCTCAAAATGCATGGATCACGATAAAAAAAATTTGAAAATGGTTGATTAATTTAGATATAGATTTTCAGCAGCGAAATAAGAATAGTTTTATTTCTAGACAAGTCATAAAATTGATGACTTCTTTGTGAGAACACAACTTGTAAAACTCAACCTGTTGATCAAGGAATCACCAGCTCCTTTTCTAATCCGCTATCAGCATGCGTTTATAAACAACTATATGGAGAATGTCGGGTCTTCAAAGGCATAATTTGAATTTCAACAATTGGCTTAATTTGTCCTATATCAACAACTAATGTTGAAAGGGGGTTTCAGAAGTTTAATAGTAGACTCTAAATGACTTAATTTTAAATAAAATTGAGGGCTTCGATCTGGCTTTTAAAAAAATGGAGGTTAAAAATAGACGTTTCTCTATTTCTCAAATTGTATATTTCAATTAATAAATTTTCTGTTAACATTGTTGTTTGTCAAGTTAATATTGATTTATCCGTATTAATATTTTAAGTGTATTTTTTACTCTAATATGAAACTTTTGCATGCGTTAATTTGACTGAATTTCATGTCTATAAAAATTTACCAGAAACTTGGAACTGCCCTCCTGTGCTGATGAATCATCCAGTTTATTATAAATGTAAACTATCAGAAGAATGAGAGTACATTTTCATTCGTTATTACTTAGAAATTGATTTATTATGAATGCTTAAATATATATTTTCATATAATCTTGTATTTTCTTGTATGTAGTGTTCTCTGAACAGTAAATCATGTATCAATGTAAAAATTGTTTGTGTTGGCAACTCCGCCAGAGTGCGTGCTGGACTCAACCTTAAGGTAAAGTTAAAAAACGAACAAGAGTTGTTCCAGCTGGCGCGTGAGATCAGTTGGACTGAGTTGATTTCTTTTACGCTATGTTAGACGTTGAATTGTTTTGCTTTTATAATAAAATGTGAATTTATTATTCATAATAAAATTGAGTACTTGTTTTATGCAAAGAACGCATTGAACCAAAATAGCATTCCACGTGAGCTAATTTGAAATTGATTGGTGACGAAGTAAAACAGTTACGAAAACATTCCTCCTTAAAAGATGCTAAGAAAGTCTTGAAAAAGAGCATGATCAACAGATGACTCTCAGCTCGGTGAGTTCGTTCTTTGGTAAAAGTATTGGAAACTTGTGGTCATATTTTATTTCAGTAAACCACCAACCCTTAGAGTTCCACGAGTATCAAGAAATAGATTAAAACAAGCAATTTTACAGATTTGTTATTCTGAAGAGAACTTATTTCTTCTTTGAATTCTAGGCTTTGTACCCTTTTTTTATTCACAATTGAAGAGCGTCTTGCAATCCCTTAGGTGAAAAATAACCTTGACATGGTTTTCTGGACGTTTAATGCTATTTATAAACTTTAAGCAACAACGTGGTGCCAATTTTCCATCAATATTAGTAGCTGAATTTGCGAAACTCTAGCCCAATTATCTAGACACTAAATTAAATCTCATCTCGTTAGCAACTTATGCAAAGAGTTGTCCAATTCTTTTGAAAGAGATGGAGTCAAGAATACCTAAGTTGTTTGCAACAGCGATCAATAAAGTCAATCAAAATAAATGATTTGGTATAGTGGGGATAGACAATGTCAACCATCTATGAAAAGGAACCCAACATAGAATCGAGATGTAGCGTATCTACCACTACAAAAATACAATCCAAATTCACTAATACAGTCGTCTCCACTTAATACGAATAAAACTTAATGGAACCAAATCATTTTATATGAAACTAATGTTAAACTTCCCCGTTTAAACGAATATTTGTTGTATTTTCCCCGCCTAATTGCATAAAGAGGTACTGAAATAAAAAAATTGTTTATTTTTGAGAAATGTTACACCAGCTAAAATGGAATTTCCGTTTTTCAGTCAAGTAAATAAAATAGGTGGTTCCTTCAATAGGGACTTCCTGTTATTTAGTTGGTCTAACAGGTGATAAAGTTGAAAAATTAATCAAATCTTGCTGCCAGTTATGCATTGAAGAAAACGAGGTTTTTTTTTACCCTTCTTAAAATTACTTCACACATCATTTAGAATGTAAAAAGAGTACAGAGAGATTTGTTTTGTGGTCAAGACCTGTGGTGCCCGCCTGGTGCATTATTGGCTTTGATAAGAAAAAGTCTCCGAAACCTAACACACTTGTGTGTCTTTCTCTTAAGTAAAATAATCATTGCTTAAGCTAGTGAATAAATCTGAGTTGGTTACAAGTTGAACTCAAAAAGGAATCATTTGAAATAATCGAGAAAACAACAAACAAAAAAACAAATTTTGGAAACGGAAAATTTAAAAAAATTCCAAATTAAAATAGCGTATTCATTTGGAATTTCTCAAGTTTCGAATATTAAAAAAAATAAATAAGTAAAAATAAAATAATAAATTATGAATGCATTTGAAAGGAATAAGCAAGTCATGAAAGTCTTAATACAAACTGAAAGGGAAAATCTAATTTTGATAAATTGAGGAATCAGTCTTCAATTATAGATTTTTTTCGGAAGGATCAAATAATACCTATATTATACTTTTCATTAATATTGATTTAGTTTTATGTAACTTTAAATGACATTTATATTTTATGATACTAACGCAGACAGTTTTAATTATAATTGTTTATTGATCATAAAACTGAGCTTATATAATCAAAACGCTATACTATGCATTAAATACCATTAAAAAATAAATTTTCACAAAAATTTAGAATTTAAGATTGGATATTGCACTCCCCTTTTAATCGAATAACCCTCTGTCTGCTCATCCCGCGATTTCCACGGGCAACTCAATTGTAGCAAAATCTGCTCATCCCGCGGGCATTTGTTTGTCGCCCTTTATTGATGAGCGCATCCAGTTTAAGCAGTATTAGACGTTTCGTTTTGACCAACATATGTCGTTAGTTGTCCACTAAATTGCCGTATTAGAAGGCGCTAGTGTTACCGCGCAAACTTCACATTTTGCTGCTATTTTCTTATCAGAAATGGCTGCTAGAAAACGCTCAGCGGTTGACAGAGTGTATATTCCTAATTCAGATTCTGAAAGCGATTTTAGTTTCGATAGTGATATAGATTTTTCGGACTGCTCCTCATATAGCGACGAATCTGATCACAATTCAATAAACTTGCAAAGCGTTAGGCAGTGGAGCAAAATAGATATGAATAATATTCCTTCTCCCCCTCCATTTCCTTTTAGGGGAAATCCTGGAATTACTGTGAATATAGCTAACAATGCAAGCATATTGAGCTATTTTGAACTTTTTTTTACGATCAAATATTACGAATGATACGCCCAACAATATATCAATAAAACAGCTTGTAAAGAGCGATCACGCTGGAAAAAATGGACAAAACGAATGCTGAAGAACTAAGACTGTTTTTTGCAGTTTTGCTTCTCCAAGTAGTCATAAAGAAGCCAGAACAAGAGCATTATCGGTCCAAGCGTCAAATAATATCCACACAAATCTTTGTAAAAGTAATTGTAAAAAATAGGTTTTCATTACTCATGAAGTTTCTTCATTTTACTAATAATGAGGAATTTGATAAAGACAGACACCCATGGCCGAGACTGAATAAAATTTATGAACTAATGGAACATCTTCAACGAAAATATCGAGAAGTCTATATACCAGGGAAAAATCTTAGTTTAGATGAAAGTTTGATGCGGTTCAAAGGCAGGCTAAAGTGGAAAATGTTTATTGCCAAAAAAAAAGAGCAAGATTTGGCCTTGTGAAGCAGAAAATGGATATATTCAGGGCCTTTTTATCGCCTAGGCCCACTAGACATGGGCCTGGGGCCCATAATTTCTGTGGGGCTTCAGAAATTAGTAAAAAGTGCTCATTATTACTGTTTCTTTTAAGTACTGACAGAGTTTCTTTAAAATAGTTTTTCTCAAAAAATGCATTTTTTTTCTTTCAAATTTTCTTAATATCATGATACAACAAAATCATATATATACATTGCACTAATCAAATCCAAAAGTACAGCTGAATTTCAATTTAGTGCAATTTTAATGTTTTAAAATGTGTTATATCTTAATATATTATTATTCAAATGTATTTTTAATTTTCTATTGGTTTCTATTTTCTACTCTTTAGTAATTTTGGCTCTTTTGGATATTTTTTCTGTGTTGAACTGTATTTTTTAATAAAAATTATAATTAATAACCTTGATAGCATACATGCTGAACTTATCGTTAAATCTAATGAAAAGTGGGCTAGCTTTGTGTTGGTTTAAGTACTAAATAAAAAATAATTACAGGTTACAATAAAAATAATTCAGCTAATCAGTGGCTTTTAGCAAAAATCACTGATTTCAATTGTTTGTGGTCACCAAAGATTTATTTTGACATATATAACATTGTTTTTTATATTTTGCTTTAATTTATAGATGAGTAAACCTTATCTTACAAAAATAATCTCCAATTGTTGACTTTCAGAATTTCTTAGAATGTTTCTCTTGAATCATACAATTCAATAGATTCTTTTTAATTGTTAGGACTACTCTTTAGTAATATAATTTCAAAATATTTAGTAAGAGACACGGAAAATTTGGGGTGCCTTGGGCCTGAATTTGTCTTGATCGGTCCCTGGATATATTTCAGATTTCCTGATATACACAGGTGATGGAACAGTGTATAATCCGAAATACAGCCAATATCCAGTTTCCACCAAAATTGTTTTACACTTGATGGATAGATTTCTGGGAAAAGGTTATTGTGTCACCATTGATAATTTTTATATGTCTCCCCAGCTTGCAGACATCTTAGTTACAGAAAAGACGGACACTTATGGGACAGTGAATAAAACCAGAAACCCTGTCAATTTTGGAAAAGAGAAAGTGCCCAAGGGTGAAATTGTTGCCTATCAAAGAGGTAAGGTTATGGCTCTGAAGTGGCAGGACAAGAAAAGTGTCTGCCTTTTGAGTACTATTCATGATGAAAGCTCTTATTTGGTGACATGCAAATCTAAAAAGACTTATGAAACCAGTTGTCGTTTGTGACTATAATAATACAATGGGTGGCGTCGATTTATGCGACCAAGAAATGCCCTACTACCCTACGCTCCGAAAACAGCAGGGGAAGTATATCAAAATTTTCAGGCAGTTTTTAGATCAATCGTTGTGGAATGCCTATGTACTTTACAAAAAGAAAAACCCAACACAAAATATAAAACTTTTGGAATTTCGTTTGAAAATTGTTGAGGAAAGTATCGCAAAATATTCCAATATAGATAAAAGCGGTTGTCCTGGAAGACCGAGTTCTACTTCGAACCCTTCAAGATTGACAGCTCTTCATTTTCCAAGCCACATACCATCTAACCCCATAAAAAGAGCCTCGAAGACAGTGTGCTGTATGCTGTTCAAGAAAAGATGCAAATGGCAAAAAAAATTCGCAAGGAAACACGAATCTGGTGTAAAGACTGTTTTTTATGCATCACTGAAACTTGCCCGCTGCTCTGTTCCAGCAAGAGTTGGAAATTACGGCAATTAGCGATACTAGATGAGCTTCTGTACAAAAACTCAAAACCACAGAAATACTGTAGGATAAATGTAATACTTAAGTAGAACCTCTTAAGAAAATAAATCCTTAATGGAAATGAGTGTCAAGAAATAATTTTCTTTTCTTTAATAGCATAAGCATGCAACTTTTTGTAAAAGTCTGCACGAGACGAACATTTTTGCGTTAAATAAAAAAAAATCACTGGGGTACCTCGGGATTGTGACACCCGTGTTTACTAATAAATAGTAAACCCCCTGAGGGAAACTGAATTATTAAAACCAGAAGGCAGAAGAAGAGCTTTCTTTTTCATAGACAAACGAACTGAATTATTTATTAGACGAAAAATCATAACACACAAAAGCAACAACGGAATAAATTTAATAAAAACAGAAAATCACTGGAGTACCACAGAAACGTGACTCCTGTGTTTCTTAAAAAAAAAAAAAAATTAAACCCCCTGACGAAATATGGGAACATTTTTTTTATGTACGAATTAACTCTTTACAAAAATAAGAATATCACAGAATTTTATATATGTATTAGCTTACAAAAAAAGAAAAAGGAGATAGGGTTGTCCTAATAGTTTTATTAACTTATAAAGAATTAGAAATAAGATTATTAATAGTAATTAGAACAACTATTAGAACACAAAGATTAAATTTTCTAGTTCTTTTATTAATTGGATAAAATTCTATAAATATTACACTGTTGGTGATATTTTAAACACATAACTAACACAAAACTTTATACACACTTAAATAAATAATGCAGGTTTTTATTAATTAAAAAATTTTATTTAGTTAATTTATCAAAATTTATACGTAATTATCCCATCATACACACAATGCTATTATATTACTGGAATGGTATGGAAAATATTTTATACTGTTTAAAATTAACAAATTCATTAACATTCAAGGTGTAGATTATGAATTTACACTTTTGCATAAACAATGTAATATTTAACTTTTTTTTTGCAGAAAAAATTTTTTTTGTGTTCTTTGTCCAAAAATTTAAAATATTTTCTTTTATAACTTTTTAAAAATTATAGCTTTTATAGCTTTTTATAGCTGAAAATTAAATAAAACCATTCATAAAAATACGTTGTGTTATTATAAATACATAGATCTAAATTTAAAAATACTAATTTATACAAAAATAGGCGATGAAAAATGTACGAGCACCTTTATAGAGCCTAGCAGCTGGGTTAGCAAAAACCCATGTTTTTAGGAGAAAAACCAGTCCGGGGTGGTTTTTTCAAGTACATTTCGTGGTCGCTGAGAAAGGTTTTAATGGTCTCTCCTAAAGGTTTTCTTCAACATAAAGTCTACGGAGAAAATTTCATGCTTTCCAAAATGGTCGTAAATGGGTGATATTTCCTGGAGGTTTCACTGGTACATACATATTACAAAAAGAGATGGGCAATTCCATAAAAAAGGGGAAAAGTATTGGAAAATTTAAATAAGAATAATGTTATTATTTTGGATGTTTTTTGAATTAGAAAGGTTTGAAGTTTGATAATATATATTTTTTTTAATTTTTAGAATTTAGTTTTTTAGTGTTGGCAACCTACTGAACATTGGCATTTGCTTGTTCTGATTTAGGTGAAGTAAGTTAACATTATCTTTCCTTCAAAATGTTCCAAAGAATAAATGTAGTTTTTTACACTTAATAGAAATATTGTGCAGTGTTAAAATAAGTTTTTGTTGCTAAATTCTTGCTAACTATATAATATAATTATATTATATAATTCTTCATAATTATATAAATTTCAACTAAACATTTTAATGCATGTAACGTAAGTTACCAAAAAGTAGGATAAATTTTTATTTGTAAAAAAGAACAAGTGATACAAAAGTAAGAATAACATTTTTTCTTTCTTAGAGAGTAACATTTAATAAGCAGCAATAGTTTTTTTTTCGAATATTACTTATTGTTTTGTGCACTATTCAATATGTGTAACGTAAGTTACTGACATGCATGTAATGTCAGTTACCAATGTGAAATGAGTCTATTTCTCTAGAAAATTGGAATATAAACTAAATAGGATGTATCCAGTCACAATGCCAAAGTTTAATAAATAAACACTGCGTTAAGATATTAATTTTAATGAAAATCTTTGCATTAAGTTATTTAATTGCGAGTTGGCATTCATATGTTTTCAAAGTTGGTTCTTATGGCACAAAAAACTTCAGTTTTAAAATTGGAATTTCTCTGGTTTATAGATACAAAAATGCCACTGACAGCTGCAGAGAAGATGGAATGACGAAGGGAGAAGCTGGAAGAAGGGAAGGAAATATGAAGATTATATGGAAATGATAAGAGATGTGGTTAGAAAATCAAGAGAAAAGAAAAATGAACTTAAAAAGATTCCTTTATCAGAAAGAAAAAGAAAAGGGGGGGGGGGGAATGCAAGGAAAAGAGTAGCAAAATTCAGAGAAAAAATGAAGAAAAATAAAATTCAATCGGTTACAAGTACACCAGATTCCCCCAAACCATATGCAAGTATGAATACTATTGGAAAAGCTACAAGTAAAATCGTGCCCTACCAAATTCTCTATTAAAACAAAAAATTGGTAGTGAAAAAACTGTACGACACATTTGTAGCTCAAGAAGATGAAGCAAATATTACCCCTGCAGAAAATGAGAAATTTATTTTTATGCTCAGAAAAAACAGACGAGTGCTGGTCTGGAGAATGTGAAACTTGTTCTCATCAACTTGAAGATTCACTAAACAAAATAACCCCAAAAGAAAACCTAAATGGTTTGAATTGATATGAATGGAAGGAAGATGATGCTGGCCAACTGAAAAAAATGTTAGAAGGAAATTCAGAAGATTTATCTGAACACAAAGAACACGAAGCCAGAGTTTCGAAACCATGGTAAAAACCAAGCGTGAATAAGCGCTTGCTTACAGAAGGAAAGACCAAGCTGCGACGTTACTATCATTCAAGAAGGACACTGCAATCATTCAAGTAGTTTTCGTAGAAAATTGTTCGTGTGAACACCAAGAGGAGGAGCTAAGTGTACACTGGCCGAAGAAGCAAATCAGTATTTTCACGATATCAGCATGGTACTTTTCGGAAAGCATCATACACTGGCTTTCACAAGTGATGATTTAGATCACACTAAATCGGTAGTGCCACATATATTGATTGCATTTTGGAAGATTTGCAGGCAGATATCCAGTTCAAGAATAGCTTCGGTCTTACCTGCTCTTGAACTTCATCCTGGGAAAAAATTGATGTGGAATTATTTTGCCATGTTACACGGCAAAGGTCCTGTTGATGGGACAGGTGGATCTATTAAAAAGAGATTGAGAAATGTCCTATTGAGAAGAAAACATATTATCCCCAATGCCTGAGTTTGGGGCAGCAACACAAGAGAGTTTAACAAAAATAAATGTGTTAGAAACCGGAAGATATTAAGAAGCGTTAGAAAAAGTTACATCTGTCTAGTCCATTCTTAAATAAGCTCCACAGATTAAAAACATTAAGCAGATTCACCATTTAAGAGTTAAAGAAAGCATACCAGAAGGGTTTTCTTCAGTGAAAGATGTTGAAAAACAAAATGATGAATCCAAGATAAAAGCTGGGGATTGGTATATGGCTAGATGCGAGGACATGTTATATCCTGATGTGGTAATGTCTGTTAAAGAACAAGAATTTAAAGTCAATGTAATGGTTGCTGTGGGAATCCATTGGAAATGGCCAGGAAAGTAAAAGATGAAATATTCTATCAGATGAAATATTCTATCAGTATCATGATTAAAAGAGTTGAGCCCCTTGTACTAGTTAAAACAAGAAGGCATTATGAGCTTGCATAGCAGGGTTGGAGTTTTTACCGACAAAAAGGGTTTTTTGCCAGGACAGTGGCAAAAACATTATTTTTAAAATATTAATTATTTTTTAAAATATTAATAATTAATATAAGGGTAATAATTTTTAAAAGATTGAAAGTTTATGACCTCTTTTCATTTTAGAATCCTTAAGTAAATGTTTTTTTACAAATTGTATCTTTTTTTACTTCTTCCTAATAACTTTTGGTATGAATTATTTTACATTACACCACCCTTACGCTATATTTAAAGAGAGATATAAGAAGGCTAAGATGGATGTTTTATTTGATAGATTTTGAGAATCACCTCCTTTCTCAATATTCAAAATGCAAACAAAACCACACAATTTAAATTCCCTTGATCCTTTTCACTCACAAACCAGTTTCCCCTGACTTCACACAAAAAAAGGTGGGTGGTATTAGTTATACTCATCTTATCCTATCCACACAAGTGTTTGGCACCAAGTAACCAATTAGGGCAGCAAGTTTTTCCTTCAATCACTGAAGAGCACAAGTGAGTTCTAGGAAATCGGTTAAACAACTTTCTCTTTTTTCTGTACCATTTTGTTTCTGCAAATAGCTTTAATCTTTGTTACAGAAAGTGAATATTCAGATGAAATAATGGACAAAGGAGGAAGAAGACAAGATCCAGTTTGAAAATACTTCCATAGATTAAGTGTTGCAAAATGCAAAAATTGGGATAGAATTCAAAGTAATAAAGCTGAGAGAATGAAGAAGCATGTTACAATTTGTATGAAAGAAATTACAAATCAGTCTTCAGAAATTAATTCTTCACCTCTAATGCTAACAGAAATGGATTCAAATCAGAACAAGAAGTGCATTGATTTAGAAATTGAAGATGTTGAGCCATCACCCCTTTTAAAAAAACCCAGACTGTTAGAAGGTAATATAGTTAAGTTTGTTTCAAAAACTTCAGAAAAAGAGAAAATTGATCTAACTGTGGCAAAATTCTTTTATACATGTGGAATACCATTTAATGATGTTGAAAGTCGTGCATTTCATGATTTAATCCGTATCTTGAAGCAAAGTTATAAATTGCCTTCACGTAAAGATTTATCAGACGCCCTTCTAGATTCAGTTCAATGTGAACTAGAAAATTTAATAGATTAAAGTTTAAAAGGTAAAGAAGGAACTCTTGTTGTTGATGCATGGAGTAACATAGACAAAGAAAAGTATACCATGATGAAAATTAATGTTCGGTTTCATATGGTTGTGGAGCTCATTGGCTAAATCTCCTTGGTGAAGATATTACACCTTCTAGTATTATCAAACATGATGTGGATATTAACAAATATTTTCACAATCACTATGCTCCTTCAGTCTGGCTAAAAGAATGCAGTGATAGTATTCTACCTCAGTTACCTGGAAGCACCAGGTGGAATAGCCAGTTAGCATGCCTGCAGATGTATGAGCGTAATCATAACCAGAGGTCTGTCCAGACATTTTGTGAAAGGTCCGTTTTTGTAAAATTGTGAAAAAATTACTCGTAATTTGCGAATATAAAATAAACTTTAAGTTACATTCTTTCAACCAGGGTCCGCTTTTGGAAATTTGTACAAATAGGGTCCGATATTGCAAAAAAAAAAAAAAAGACAGTTGTTTTCAATTAGCCTTTAATGGAAAAAAAAATCATTCAACCAAAATATATCCTATATCCAAAATATATCGATCTATAATATTCCTTCATTAGCAGCCAAAGCATATTATAGATCCTTTACGCCAACTACCATAATGTCAGGATTTAAAAAACCTGGCATTTTCCCATTAAACAGACTGGCATTTGGAGAAGAGGATTTTTTTTTGCAGTTGCGTTACAGACCGTGAAAACCCGGGAAGCAATGCAAATGCTGCAGAACATAGTGTGATAAATGAAGATCTCCAAGAAAATGAATTAGAAGATGGTCAAACTGTGCCACTACAACCAACTACTCCTGAATCTGTACGACCACTTCCTAAAGCTGCCCCAAGGAGAAAGAAAAACTTACTAAGGAAAGGAAAATCAAGAGTGTATACAAGTACACCTGAGAAAAGAAGGATAGAAGAAATGGAAAAAAATAAGCTTATTGAAGAAAAAGGCGAAAGAAAAATTCTTTTCTCTAAGGAGAGCAAAATGACCAAAAAAATCTGTCTACCTCTTCTGATTCAGAAAGCTCTGTATCAAGACAAGATCGATCATCAGAGTTTGAGGAAACCATATTAAAACCTATTACAGACACAGATTTAATAGGCATTAATGACTTTGTGTTGGTCAGGTTTCCTAAAAAAATAATGTTTTTCACTACGTTGGAAGAGTTGAAGCGTTATACGGATCAGAGGATTTCGATATACAATTCCTCAGAAAAAAAGAGGGACAAAACAGTTCTTCTAAGCTAAGTGAATCTTTCTTTTTCCCTGCTGTAAAAGATGTTTCACAAATTTCCTGACATGAAATTGTAGCCAAACTACCATTGCCGGACATAGCTGGTCGTACACTTCGAACTGCTTCACAAATAACTTTTAATGTTGATTTGTCAAATTATATCGTAAAGTAGAAGAAAAATTTCAATTCTACAATCATTTTCAAATAAATAAAATTTAAAAAATAGTTTTTCAGTATGTTGATTTGTTTCTAAAATATTTTCTTTATCAAGAAAAAATTCTCAATTAAAAATTATAATCATAGGCTTACCATTGATAAAAATATGCTTTATTAAGGTTGAGATTTATTAGGGATTGTACTGTTTAGGATAAAATTGATTTCTTTGTTTTTAAATTCAATATTATAAATTGAAATACATTGCTTAATCAATATTTTAATTTGTCCACACTAGCCCCATGACATGGGGCTAGTGTGGACAAAAACAACCATTTTTAAAAAATACATTATTAAAGAACTATACTACCAAATGTTTTAATATATCTAAAATATGTGCAAAAAAACAAATTAATGTAAAAAATTACCAGAAGTCTTAAAAAAAGTAATTAGTAATATGTTTTTGCCAAAAATGTAAAAATTGTCCACACTAGCCCCCTTCTCCCCTACTTGCTGAAAACTAGGCCTGTATTATGTTAAATGGATTTAAATACCATGTGGAAATTAGTAGCTATAAATGACGAAAAACAATTGGATTTATAATGAAATCGGTGAATATAAAGCAAGTCTACTACTCAATTCAAAATTATTTGATAACCCAAATTCAAAATTCTAGTATCGTATTGAAAACTTGTTTTTTTTTTTTTTTTAAACCATGCAGAATTATGTAGCAACATTTGTTGAAAAAGCAATAAAGATACAACATAGATTTACAGTAGCATCTGTACAAATTGAGCAAGTCAAAAAATATTGACTCAAAATAAGCGATAATTTCTTAATTTTTAAAAAAATTATTGTTTAGAAGCTTTTTTAGGCTGTGTATCCCTAAATTACATTTTATATTTCTTTTACACATCGATAAGTGGAAATGAAAATTAAAAAGTTTATTATTTTAAAAAATCTTATACAACTAAAACATATTTTTTAAATTAACAAATTTGTCTGATCAAATAAGATCAATTTTATCTAATTTTTCAATTGTTAACATATAACTTAATTTAAATAATAATAAAGCATTATTTTGCTACATTTTGTACACTTAGCATTTTACAGATCAAATAAATATATAATTAATTATTTGAATAAAATATTTTTTGACAGTAAAGAGTGTCTTTTCTTATAGATTAAAATTTGTTAATTATAAAGTGCAAGTCTGCACTGTATACAGGGGTCTGTCTAGGTTTTTCTGTGAGGTACCTATTTTGTGAAAACTTAGACATAATTTGTAAAAATTATAATAAAAAATTAACTAAAAAATGTGGTAAAAATATGGATTTATCGTTTCTGACGGAATAAAAAAATAAAATTTGAAGAAAAGGTACTTTGTGAAACTACTGTTTTTCCTAAAGTTGAATTTGTGAAGGTACCGCTAAAAAGTAGTAAATTTGGCCTAGATAGACCCCATTTTGCATTTGAGTATTGTAAAGATAAAATTTTTTAGATAACTTATTCAAATATAAGAGTTTCAAAGGGGTTTGCTATAGTTTAGGATAGTTATGGACAAGACACCTTAAACTATTTTGTCCTAAACCTTCCCTAAAACTTAATTATGAATAATCAGGATTAATCCCACAGAATAGAAAATATTTTAAATAGGTAACAGAATATAAATAAAAAATTATGGAACATTACAGTATTTTTCATTAATATAAAATTTAATATATTTATTAAAAAAAAAGTTCTTATTTTTCTAGCAAAAATTAAAAATATGTAGCAATAAAATGTATTGTTTAACTAATAGAGATAAAAGAAATACAAACAAAACCAACATATTTCATAACTTACAAATTAACTAAATCATATTTTTTAAAAGTATAATTATAATAATTCTCAGTAAGATGAATTAAATTGTAAATAGCATAAACATAGCATTTTTAATAGCTTGTAAAAATAATCAAAGCTTTCACATGATCACAAGATATTTTAAACAATAAAATTTTTTTAACAATAATTATAAAATTATCTTCATAATTAACCAATACCAAAGAAATAAATATGACAAATAAATTATTTCATAAAAACTAAAAACGTCACATGCAAAGAAATGTCTCTCTGGAAAAGCAGATTAAAAAAAAATATTGCTATGAAATTAATTTTACTAAAATTTGCTAAACCTCAAGCAAAAGAAATTTTTCTTAAACAATAGTCAATCTTTCGTCCTCACCATCTTCCGAATCAACACTTTCTTTATGTGTTTTTAAGTGTGCGTCGAAGTTGCACTTTTGAGTAAACTGCTTATTACATAAAATACAAACAAATTGATTTTTTTGGGAATGTGAATAAGAATGAATTTTAAGTCCCCACAGTCTGTTAAAACACTTTCCACATTCTTCACACTCATAGGGTTTTTCCTTTGTGTGAACGCGATAATGCAATCTCAAACTGGCATTTCTACTGAATGCTTTTTGACAAATATCACAGACGTAAGGTTTTATTTTGGTATGCGTTCGATAATGTTTATTTAAAGTACCTTTTTCAGCAAAAGCTTTACCACAAGTGTCACATTTATGAGGTTTTACTTGAGAGTGACTTAAGTAATGACTTTTTAAATAATCCTTACGGAGAAACCTTTTCAAGCAAACCTTACATTCATGAGGTTTCTGATTCGAATGAATTTTTTGGTGTCTACTTAAATAGAGCGGACTAACAAAACTTCTTGTGCATATATTACACACATGGGGTTTGTCATTTGTATGAGTGTAAGAATGAGCTTTTAAACCCTGTGAATTCGGAAAGAATTTGCCGCATGTCTTACACTCAAATGGTTTCTTTTTTACGTTGCTATTTGCTTTGCTATCCATACTGTCAGTCAAGGAACATTGTTAACGATTGAAACGGAATTAAAAACTTTCACAACACACACAAGGTAAGATATGGAAATGAATGAATAGATAAATTAGGCAAAATAAAATTTGACTATTAAAATTAGTTAAAATAAATGAAAATTTGACAAATATAAATGATACAAGTAGAACAACGAGTAAGAAGCGGGTAACAACAGAGTAGTTAAAGTAGAAGTGACTGAAAAATAATATGTTATGGTTAACAGTTATTTAGCAGTTGTATGTTAATTATTATTCAACCCTAGTTTTTGAGCGTCCTCTAGTGGAAATTTACTTTGCCAACAAGAGAGGTTTTCTCACAACAAGAGAGGTTTTCTCACATGGAGAGTTTATTTGTTTTTTGATAATATTATGTTTAAATAAACACTACGGTTAAATAAAGAGAATTTTCCGTAATTAAAAATTTTTTGATTTATTTCAAACTTCAAAAGAATATTTTATGAAAATGCTTTTTCTAACACAACTAGGGAATTATTAATTAAAAAATTCTAATTAGAATATTCATCTTTGGAATTAGCCTTGAAATGGGCTACAGGAAGCGTAAAGCAGAAGTCTCTCCCTATGACAACACTTTACATGCTTTATTAGTATCTGGAGAATCATAAGAGAAGGAGGTAAGTCGGTTTCTGTCTTTATTTTCTAATTGATTAAAAGATTTTAAGTAAGGAAACTATACGGAACTGGAAACTTCATTGAACTTAGTTCTAAATGAGAACGTGGTGTAAATTTAAAAAAATATTTTTGAGAATTAAATACGAAAAATATTAAGAAAGGAGAAAATATCATAATACATTCTTGTACAGTCGGCAAAAAAAAAAAAGATATCACCCTGAATAACTTTTTCTAATGCTCGGATTTTCACGAACTAAGTGTCAATCTCAATGGTTCCTGAGGGTGACCTCAAATATGTTAATTAATTAGTGCTAACTATTAATTAAGTTACGAAATCAGACACAAAAACGTACTTTCTCTGAATAAACATGTATTTTTATTTACATATTTGGAATCTAGACACTTGAATTAGGGGGGGTAGACAAAATTTTTAAAAAATTGGATCGTAAACTAGGTTGCAATAAAGGTTTATATATTTGGCGATAGTCCAGAAAACCGCCAAAAAAAGTCGCCAGCGCAAATGAATATTTTAAGATAACCCACTGACTAATTCAAAAGAGGAATGCTTCATTATACTAGGTTGCTAGGCAACCAATCTCTGTAAAAAAATTTAAATAATGTTCTGTGATTGCTCGGAGAAGTTTAATTAATTGTTTACAGAAAATATCTCGTAGTTTCTAGGCAATAGACAATTTTTAAGCTGATTTCTGTCCAAAAAGCAACAAAAAAAATTATTTTAATCCTCTTTGAAAAGAAAATTTGAATCGATTTATAAATTATTTATGATTTTCTAAGTTTTTAGAATTTAAATACATGAACTTTTTATCTGATATTATTTAGATTATGTTGTTTTCGCTATATTTATTCGAGGATTTCATACTAAAATCAAATTAACCTTTTGGCTACGGCAACAAAGATGAAAAAATTCTCCTCTTACCACGGCGCTTTCTTACCGAAATTCATCCCCCCACTTAGTCTGTGGGAGGTAACTACTTTTACCAGTTATGAATAGGAAATATTTTGTTGCAATTTGTACCTCACTTTTCATGGTGGGAGAAGAAGCAGGGTTATAGACCAGTAGTTATTTTTGGCATAGTTATACATATTTTGGCTTGCTTTTTTTTTCTAATGTAGAGAAAAGCTGAAATATAATTTTTTTAAAGTTTTTTCTAAATATATTAACAATTTCTCTAAAAAACAAGGAAGTTTTTTTTATAAATTATTAAAAATATTTATTATTTAAAAACAGGGTGCATATTAGGAATCTTGATTCTTAAAGGATTATATTGATCTACAAACGAAGCATTTGTAGATAATTTTTTTCCAAGTATATTTACAATTTCTCTAAAAGAGGCAAACATTTTATAAATTATTTAAATTTTTTTTTTATTTTTAAAACGTGTATTTTGATGTGCTTGATTCTTGAAGGATTATAAATAGACCGGTACAAAAGAAACACATTACGTTGATAAATAGAACCTTGTTTGAAGTTTTATTTTTTTCTTAAAGTTATAAACAAATTTATCCTATATGATATTGTTAAAAAAAAAAAAAAAAAAAAAAAAAAAAACTCAAATCTGTTTGAAATGATATCTGAGTAAAGCAGTGAGCGGCATTATTTTTTTTTTTATATTTTGAAAGTTCATTTCATTTATCAGTTTAAAAAGTGATGCCAAATGCAATTTTTTTTAATTCAGATTTTGTTTAACTATTTTACGTGTTTTTCCCCTTTAAGATCGCATATTATAAAATTTAAAACAAATATCATAAGAGATAAATAATTGTATTTAAATCATTAATATTTTTTATATATAAAATAAATTTTTAAATATTGTTTCTTGGACAAAATTGAATAAGTTTAATGCTAATTATTTAATCCTTTTTAATAAACGGGATGTAGCTAACGGGTAGCTAATACTTATGAGCATATGACATACGTGCATATGACAGTTTCTGTGAACATAATTCTAATAAATTTTTTCTTTATTTTTTCTCTATTAGAAAATGAACTTGTCATTTTTCATAACAAAAATTCGCGAGCCTATTTACCTAAAAAATTTGTCACATTTAAAAAAAAAAAAAAAATTAAAAAAATTAATGAAATTTAAAACAAAATTCTCGAGCATTTGATATGTTTAAAATTTTAATAACGGTACGTATTGTATGCTAAATGTTTCATTATATCCAATGTTACATCGCTAAGATTTGATAATGTTTATTTTAAGATTTAAACTTCTAATTATAATATAATTAGAAGTTTTACTCATTTTTATTTATGTTAAAAACTGCAAAGTTCAGTTCAAAAGAAAGTATCTGTTGACTTGAAATCCTTTACAACTAATACTTTAAAAATAAAAAGTTTCAGGTCATCTATCAAACACATCCATACAAGCTCGATTGACATACTGAAGGCAAAGCATGCATTTACTTTAATAATTGTGTGGTCTTTTCTTCAGGTGTCCAGAATTAGCTATTGTTAAAAATTTTAAAAATGACAGACCCCGAAATATATTATCAATATTTCTGAAGCTAAACAAAGAGGCAGGAAATGCCTTCTTGCCTGTGGAAGAGGCAATACTGAAAGGTAGAAGTGATTTCGATATCATGTCTTTTTCTAAATAAGGGAAACAATTTATTTTGTGAGAAGTAAATTACATTGTGGCAAGCTGTGAAGGCACAGATAGAAATATTTCCTGGAAACTTAGAAAGAAAAATATGTTTCTCAGAGAATAGAGCGGGGGGCAGTGCGTAGTTCAATAGCTTATCATGTGGGTGGCATTTTTAGAAATGGAGATTATTTCATTGAGAGTAAACTTGTTGTTCAAGGTCACATATTAAAAACAATCCTATAGATGTTCACATAATAACTTTTCTGCCTTCCAAACGCATGACAACTACCAAGAAAAGACACAGTTTGAATGATTTTATCTTTAGACTGCAATCCTTTTTATTGAGCCGCTTTCTTTTTTTTTTATCTACACCGGCAACTCTATTCACTTTTCAACCATTATCATTTAAGGTGGTCTTGTGAAGTAAAAATCTATATTGAACTCAATTTTCCATTCATATGCCAATTTTGCAGACCTCCAAAGTCTCGTCTGGTGCGTTATCGTTTTTATTTTGAAACAGGAAGGATTCTGCATAATTTAAAATGCACCATACTTGACAAATTTGAGAATTGTTAATTTTTAAAAGGAGAATTCAATCATTTTAATTATTCATTGATCTTTAGTTATCTATAACTATATCTGTTCCCCTTCAATACACTATTAAGAACTTATACTTGTTCTTTCACTCTTTTTTATTGGTAATTTCTTTGATTTTCAGAAGTTCTTCCAATAAAAAAAGCTCATAATCATATTTATGTTTGAGTTTATATATAGTTATGTTATGTTTATATATAGTTATGAGTTTATATATAGAATATAGGAAAATGGATAAGTGGCAGAAAAAGAAATGAATCAAGTCTCCTTCTGGCAGTACATACTAAAAAGGGATAATAATAATAATAGGGTTTTAAATTCTTCAACTAATTATTTTTTGAACAAGTTTAAAAACAATCTGAATTTGAAAAAGAGAGTTAGATTCAGTTTTGGCCGTCCGATTCTTAATTTTCTATAATAATAATTACATCAAAAATAATTTTTTTCCCGTTAGATCAGAAAAAGTGCAATTTAGTTTCAAAGAAATTTGTGTTTCTTTCTTCTTTTTTTGCCATGAGAAGCTAAATGCGTTTTTATTTTTAAATTATTTGGATCTTAAAAGAAGCTCATTTTAACTATAAAAACTTAATTATTTATTATTTTTTTTTAATTTTTTAAAATTTTTCTAGTTCTTAAACAAAATATTTATGTATGAAATTTCGTATAAAACATTTAGAATGGAAAATAATTTTTTTTCACTAAAAAATAATTGAAATTTTCATGAAGTTCTAAACACAAATAGGGAATAATAATATAAAGAAAAGACTCCGAATCTGAAATAAAACAAAATAAATAAATAAAAATTATAATAAATTAAATATTAAATAATTTTATAAAATAGATCTCAAATGAAAACAAATAATTAAATAATAGCACAGCTATCATAAAGACAATGAAAAGTTTATAAGCACTCAAAATTCGCCAAAAAATAAAACAAAATCTGAATTTCTTTCAGCCAAGTCAAAGAAGACTGATATACTCATCGCTCTATTTTCCAACAAAAGGGTCTTTTAAAAGAGGAGTGTGTTAATATGACAGGTTAATGGGTGGTCAAACAAGTTCAGGGGAAAGAAATAGCCGGCACAACTGTTGTGCCCACGCCGTTGTAAGGTCAAATTTTTTGAGCGACACATATGCTGTGCCCGCCGTTGCCAAAGGGTTAACATAACTTATAGCTACATGCAAAATTTTAAGGTTAATAATTTTTACAGCTGTAATCGAGTCTTCTAGGCAAGAAAGTTTGAAGGAAAAAAATGTAAATCTTGAAAAATGAAGGCTTGAAAAATAAAGTATAGATTGTATAGTAATTCACAAGGTTTTCTATAATCTACGATATTTCTTTTTTCTATAACTCAAGGAATTACTGAATGTTTAGTGGCATTTTAAAAACATTGAAATATGTTATGTTTAATAATAAGATATTGAAATAATATGTTGCAGATTGTATGATTCATTGTTTAAAAATTACTTCATTCTGTTAGATATTTAGGTTACATAGTTTTCTTTGGATAAAGATGATTAGCAAATAGTGTCCTCATGTTTCGATACATTCTGAAACTTACGTTCGCAAATTCACTATAAAATGTCGCACAGCATATTCTTCAATTACGATAAGCTACATTTACCATCAAATACTGCTATTATGATTATTTTTTGTTTTCTTATATATATCTGATATTCTCTTCTTAAAAAGAGCTCGTAAGATCCTTAAGATACTTAAATGGGAGCACAAAAACTTAAAAGATAAAATATTTAATTTCATTAACTCAAAATATCAGGTCTCAATTTTTAAGTTAAGTATAACTATTACAATATTAATGCTCTTACGTTTTTAAAGACCACATGAATAAAATATTAAAATTAACATTAAAATATTAAAAAATATTAAAAAAATATTAAAATATTAAACATTAAAATATTAAAATGCATATGTTTACTTTAACGAGTGTAAAATCCTTATCAAAATAATGATCAAGACCCAAATCTAAAACAGTATAATTGACCATAAAAACTCAACTGGCTTCAAGACATATGAAGAGGGAAGTAAATGTCGGCATGTTTCGAGCGTTCAAATATAATTGCCCATTCTCAAGACTTGTCAGGCTTGAATAACTAGTGACTTTTATTATTGGACGCTCAAAACATGCCTATTTTTATTTCATCTATTATTTTTTTAATCAATGAAGTTTTTATATTTTCGATTCAGTTTCCTGGAATTATCCATTTAGTTACACAACATATTAAATTATTTCACTCGATATTAAAATAAGTTTTACATAAGTTATAGGCACAGGTTCTTACATTGAAAAAAATAATAATTCCCTATTGACTCTAAAATTGGCACGGCTTCGGAATCTTCTTACATATTTCAATTTTTAGTATTTCCTGCTTAACAAAATAAGGCATTTTCCTGATAACAAATTATACTACAATTATATCTTGGGAATCGCGCTGAAGTAAAAAATTAAACAAAATAGTTTAGTATATTATCAGTAAAAAAAATCTACTTGGTATCATAAAGAAAGAGTAAAAGATATAATGAAATAATTAGTGAATCACACGTGGTCAGTTAATTAAAAATTTAATTTCACAACTAAGATGTTAGGACGACATTTAAGATACTGAGATATTTTAAGACGCTTAAAAATTTTGGCTACGTATTCGACAGCTTTGTATGTTCGGTATCTTTATACTCTTTGTAGTGGCTTATAAAACATCAACACTATTTTAGATAATCTATGTTGAAGTCACAAGAAAAAAAAAGAAAAAAAAAGACAATCAATAATTTATGTTCCTTTTCTCGAAAAAAAAAATTGTATGCTTAGCATATAATCAGCTGTTTTGCATTAAATTGTTTTAAACAGCGGAATGTTTTTAATTTCTTAACAAGATTTTATTCTTAGCTAGCAGACAATATTTCTTTTAAAAAAACTTGACTATAGCTTAAAAAGGAACTTTACTTTAAAGAAAACCTAAATTTAAGAACTAAAAAAAATTGATTAGTATATTAATGAAGAAATAATAAACGTAGTAGGGTAAAGAATAAGATTTTTAAAAATGTTAAAATTTAATTAAATAGTTGGTACAATAGCTCTGCGAAACACTTCCAGAAATTTCTTTTAAGTTTAAGACGATATAGGGTAAACCAACCAGTGAAGGAACACACCCCAGTGGAGGAACATTTCATAGATATTTTTTAAAAATAAGATTTTAAACGTTTTAAATTAGATTGATTGGTAACAGTAGCTTACTGCCTAACAATAGGAAGTCATCTAACAATGCATTGAGTTACCTGGTCTTAGAGTCTTCTCTGGAAAAAGTTTTGAATTTGTTAGTATCTGTCCAAAGCCTTGTTTCTTTTATTATTTATACAAAATTATAAGGTCAGTGTTTGTAGTTATCCGTTTAAAGTACAATTAATTGCATATAATAATGCTTTTTTTTTTCTCGTTGTGAAAAAGAGAATTCACAATATGGTTATTGGAGTTATGTTTTATTTATTTTAAGCATCATAACATAAGCAAGTACTGAGATTAGGGGGTGTTTATTAGCTGGATTACCAAACGATGAAAACCCAATGAATAAACAAGTGTTCCTTTACTGAGATTTTTTCAAGTTAATGAAAATAAAAGAAAAATTGTAATTTTCTTGCACCTTTAGTCATTAGTTTTCTTGCACCATATTATACATCAAAATTATGTTCAAAATACAAAAACTTCTATCCAGTGAAGGAACAGGCATGTTCCTTCACTGGGAATAGATTTCCCAGTGAATGAACAGTATGTGTGAAATAATTAGTAGTTCTGCGATATGGAGGATACCTGAAATTCATTTAAATGTTGTGTGAATAGTTCCTATAACAATTTCATTTCAAAATGCAAATTTAATTGCTAAATTTATTTAAAGAATTATAATAATAATTTATTTATTATTTATCTTTATAAATGTAGTGATTAGTTATTACATCATACCTTAGACACCTTAATAAACAATGTTCACTGACTAAATATAACAACTAAATATAATAATAAAAGCTTGAATAGAAAATTTCTTTGCAGACTTTTATGCCAATAATTAGCTAAATAATTATTCTATTGCGGTCTTTAGCGTCCTGACGGGAACTGGTTTGAAAAATCCATCTAAAGACAATCATCCAGGTGAAAAATGGGTGAAGTTTTTTTTAAGGCGACATCCACCGATAAATCATTGCAATGCGAAGATAATTTCAAAACGCAAAACTTCCCTTAGATAATAATATTCAAAATACTGGTTTTAAGAACTTTAGAAGAATCTTTAGGAAGGAAGTAGCCCTGGCATCCTTTTAGAAAGGGATTGCATTTACAATACAAACGAAACAAGAGTTGAATACTGCCCTGAAATGCGAAAAATTTTTGGCCCTAAAAATTATAAGGATTTATATTCTAAAGTACCTAGGAAAGAACAAGTACCTCCATTGGTAGTTTTTCCTTACTGAAGAATTCTTTGAGATATTACAGAATCAGTCCCTGCTATATATTTCATTGGAAAAGGCGATTCGTGAAATGAAACAATGACTGCAGCAACATTTTACAAATATATTGCAAATGTTTCTACCCATGGCTAATTAAGATTGCTATCAAATTCCCTATTTTGCTTCTTCTGGATAGGTATAAATCTCATATCAATTTGAAACTGAGCAAGTTTTGTTCATCAGAACAAATTTTCTGGTTTAGTTTTCTACCTAATTCATGGAAATCTCCCGTTAGATCTTGAAAGCAAAAGAATTGTAAAACAATATGTCGAGAAAATTTTACATCCATTTTTAAACAAGATTTTGAGTCATCAACTGATGGAGTAAAAATGCTTGTATGAAATGCGATATTTTTCCATTCGATGTAGAAAACGCTGACTTTAACAAATGCATGCAAAACAGACACCAATAGTTAATGAGAAAGACTGCTTATCAACAAAACACATACTTCGAGAGTAACGATGCACTATTTCTTCAGAAGCTTGAGAAGGAAATTTCACAAGTTATATTGTAAATTTTTTAAGGAACATTGACAGACGAGTTTAATCTCCCAAATATCCAATTGCTTGTACTTTTCTCAATATGGAAGAATTTATTTCAAAAAGAACATTTGGTTAAGTCACATTTTGGCACTGAAGCTGATACAACTAACATGATAATGAAAGTCTTGAAAACTGACTTTGAGATAAGTCCTCTTGAGGCATTGTTAGTTGAAAAAACAATTGGTTCCATAAGTACTGCTGAAGACCAACTAGATATAAGTCAATGAGAAATGGATTTTACTCAAACTTCGAAACTCCTTTTTCTTATTTATTATCCAGTGAGGAATTCCAGCAATGGTACTGGAAAATCAAAAGAAATTTCGAAGATATATTTACATTGGCCAAAAATTTGGAAAAAAGAGGAAGATTAAATCAAAAGAAAAAGAAATAAATTACTTTTTTGCATTAAATTCAGAAAAAGAACGAAAATTTAAAGAGATTGAAAGAGCTGAAAAAATTGTTAAAGCAGAAAGTATGTCGAAGAGAAAAAAATACCTAAAAAGATTTTTTAAAAAAAGCTTAAAAAAATATGGGGGAAAGAGTAAACAAAAAAGTGATCCAATTATAATAATAATAAAAACATCATCGGATTACACAATGATAAACATTCATAATTTAGAACGGACTATTAAACTGCGAGAAAAAAAATGAAAAGCATTTTTTTAAACTATGTATTCAAACATATTTTACTTTCCATTCCCTGACTGAAAAAAAGGAAACACTTTCTACGTTAACTGTGGTTATATATTGTTATTCCAAGAAAAATCTTGTTTTTAGACATTTGTGTGGCCTATGGATTCCTAACGAGCATCAAACCTTCTCAAAATTAAGTGTTCATTCACTGGAAAATTTAGTGTTTATTCACTGGTAAGAACTGTTCCTTCACTTGGTTACCTTACTACTTATTATTTAAACCATCAAAAGCTGAAAACAATATTATGTAAGTTATCTAAAAAAAATTTACATAATTTGCATTTAATAACAAATATGTCAACACCATCATTTAGCTAAAATTACAAATTTTGAAATTTTTATGATTTTTCTTTAAAGGCAAGCTAAGCTTAAGTGTTCCTTCACTGGTTAGTTTACCCTTTAAGATGTTAAGAAATTTGCGATGTAATGAGAGATGCTTAAAAATGTTGACTACGTATTTTTATTAATATTTATAAAATATATATTCAAGAAATTTATAAATATTTTATTCCAAATATATTCATACGCATGTATATTATTGAAATTGTATCAGTTCTTGAGAAAAAAAAACTAAAAACTAAAAAATAATCACATTAAATAAGCACAATCTGTTGTATAATCATATTCTATCACTAGCATGCTTTTATAAAACTCGACATTCGGTGAATAAAATGTTTTTTAAAAATATTTTATTCAAATTTCTTTACTAAATTGCAAATAGATTTTTAGACGACTAAAAAAGAAACACCATATTTTATAGTTTAAAAAAATAAAAATAAAAAGATTAGCAAACGATTATTAGCGAAAAAAATATGAATGAAATTTTACGCTTCCCGCGCTAAGTCAAGTTCCTCGTCAGTTTATCACATTTTAATATCAATCGCCCTATTTAATCATTTCTTCATTGTCGCCAAATTATTTTTTTTAAATAATTAATTTTAATTTTTCTCATCTTCTAATAGATAAAAACAGTAGAAACTTTAGATTTTTCAATTGAAAAATAAGTAGATTAATATGGTATAAAAATATCTATACCTTATAATTCAAAATTTTTTCATCCTCAATTTAATTAAATAATAAAAAATAATAAATAATTATTAAAAATTGTTTTTCTCATGAAATTATCTTTGGGTTAATGAGTTTTATCAGTGGGTGTAATTTTTTTTGAATTGCTTCATTAGTTTTTAAAATATGACTGAAAACGCAATAAGCGATATTAACATTAAGGGGTCCAAACTTTGAGTCGCTCTCCTGACCAAACTATGGGGACCACATTTCCCAGATTGCGGCTACTCCATATATTTTGAAGGTTAAGAATCCAAATATGTAAAAAAAAAATATATGTTTATTCAGAGAAAGTACGTTTTTGTGTCTGATTTCGTAAATTAATTAATAGTTAGCACTAATTAATTAGCATATTTGAGGTCACCCCCAAGAATCATTGAGATTGACACTTAGTTCGTGAAAATCCGATCATTAGAACGAAAGTTATTCAGGGTGATATCTTTTTTTTTGCGGACTGTACAACTGAGAAGAGGAGTAGAGGGAAGGGGCGATGATCAAAACATTGAACAAGTCTTCTGCCCAAATGGCGTATTCAAGCGTTGCGAGAGCAAATTACAAGAATTCTGAATGTATATTTATTTATGAGAACCTGGGGTAAATTGGTATATCTAGTTTAAAATAGTTTTAAAATAAATATTTAATTAAAAGTGGTACAAATATTTTATATATATTCGGTTTAGGTATTATACATTAATATTTGAAGCAGAATAGAGAAGTAAGTACAAGTAATAAAAAACATTCAAAGCTAGTGGAAATCAGGGCTCATTGGTAGGGTGACCAGATTTATAAGCCCCAATTTGAGAACAAATCATCGGAATGTCCTCGAAAAACTTTGTGATTTAAGGACACACATATATTTATGGAAATATAAATCATATGAACAAAGATATTTTTTTTAAACAAATATCAGGTTTAGAATTATTTGTAAAACTTGATTTCGTTACGAAGTTAAATAATTAAACAATATAACGAGCATATAATATTCCGTTTTTGAACATATGCAAAATGAGTGAGTATAATGTTATAAAGATGTCCTTGTCTGAGGCAAAACTACATCACTTGAGGGTAATAAATAAATCAATTGTAGTAATTTTATTCTTTTCAGACGATTCGGTAGGCAGTTATTCTATTTACGTCTCACTGGAGCTACACAATGGGCTGTTGGTGACTGTCTGGGATTCATTCCTGAGGATGATACGAAAACATAACAACACAACTTCGATCCGTTGCAGAGGGGATGGCTCCCCCACTTTGGTAGCCTGACGACCTGCTCAAGAAGTCAATCACTTCATGGTACGAAGTGGTCCCTCACTCGTTCACTGATTGCAGCCGTCAGTGATGCTTAACTTCGGTGTTTTACTGGGATCTTTAAGATCAGTCGGATGATTCGGGTTCCCATCTCAAATAAAGGTATCATCGCATGCCAAAACTATTGTTAGCTATCTGTAACTGATTGATCGATTGCCAGTGGACAAGTAAGTGAAGTGATGTCAGACTATACATCTCTATTAAAATGTATTTATTTTTTATTGAAGTTATTTTAAGACGAGAACGGTATTTTCATCCCTCAGTTTAGCATGGTTCGTTTTTGCTTTTAGTTTGTATTCTCCGTAAGACAAAACTATTTTGTAAAGAAAACATACTCGTTACTGATTTCTCTAATGTTTTACCGCATATAAAAATATTATATGTTCCTTGAGAAATTCAAGGGTATTTGAGAAAACATGTAAAAAATAAAAATCCTCAAGTTTTATAAAGACTTTTTGAAATCAATCATTGAAATTTGAGGACTGTTCTCAAGATTTGAGAACGTCTGGTCATCTTACTCATTGGAAATGTAGAAAAAAACTTTGTAATCTACTAAATACAGTGAACTCTCACTTATGCACCGGTGTAAGGGGCCAAGAGAAAAAGGCACATAAGTGAAAAACTTCAAAATTCCAAAACGCAACGTAAATTGCAGTGACAATATGGATAAATATGTTTCTAAAGATTAAATATTAATATTTATACTGTTTTGGTATTTACTATAATTATACAAAGAAATAATTTAACATACCTATTGACAATTTATTTTCTTACAAAATAATCCTTAATACATGTTAGTGTTTGCTTTTGCCGATGTATTTCAAAAACAGATTTTTTCAGTTCATATAAATGGGATAAGGGAGTTTAAGAATCAGAATTAAATTGTAAATTGTCACGAATAGTGTCTAAAGCTACAAATACTGCTGTTTGATTTGGAGGAACTTTATCATCATTGTCAGTATCATCCAGCACGTTCTCATCGTCCAAAAGTTTAAGTTAGATATTAATGAACAGTTCTTCTAAAAAAAAAAATTGAGTTTTACAGAAGGAGGTGAAACATCACATGATAAATTTCTAAGGAAAGTGCTTGACGTCATAATATGCAGCACAATAAGTTGTTCCATTACTACTGTCACTAAACAGACCACCTCCTTTTATTCACTCAAGATGTCCACCTGACTGCAAGTAAGTGATCCTGGTCTCTTTTATATTCCAGGTGTCCTTTTTTTCTTGAAAACAGCATGAGAGTAAAACTAACCTCTGGGCAAAAAGAGTGGTCATTTTCTTTAAGATGAATGGGCTTTCATTGTTGTTGGTGTAACAGATAAGACACACTATTCAAAATAGTAGAAATAATGTCTTTCTAGAAGCAGCAAAAATGAGAAGGTCATGGGGGGAAGAAAAGTGAACTATTCAATAGAATCTAACAACATATTTCTTTTTATCTGTAACAAGGATTGCTTATTTGTTTCAATTTTTAATCTAAAACATTTTTTTTAAAAAAAAGAAACAAATATTTAAAGGATAAAAAATTAAAATGTTAACCTAAAACTTCGGCGCATAATTGAAAAATTTATTTTTAGAGCGACGCATAAACGAAGGATGTTTAACACTATTTTCCTACCTAATGTACTAGGACCTATAAAAATCGTCGTATAAATAAAAAAGGTGCATAAAAGAGGTGGTGCATAAGTGAGAGGTCACTGTAATATGAAAACTTCAACAACAACAAAAAACATGAAGCTTCTAGAATGTTCTCATGTTTTTAGCCCTCAAAAAATGGAAACCCTTTCTCAAGACTAACTAGACGCGAATTAATCCCTGAATGACGATGTAATAACAATTGGTCTAAGGTCTGAAGAATCTTCAGTATCTTATCTTCCTTTTCAGCTCACGCGTTTTTCTTCCTTTTTCACAACAAAACAAATTGTGATATCCTCATTTTAAAACCAATTATGCTTCTGATGTTTTCGTGATTTCATTTGAATATTTCTTTCAAACTAAGCTACGTGTATTATTTCCTTTCCCCCTACAACTTGTTCTTATTTTAAAAACTTAAAATAATTTTACAATATCGATTTTATTAAAAAAAGGACTTTTCTCACAGTGTTTAAAGTTTAACATAATTTTCAATCATGATAGATTTAAAATATCGCTTATTAATTTCAATAAAATTTTTCCTGTCTTAAATATTTATCAAAAGCATGCAAAATATGGTATTTCATCGTAATATTCCCGTAATTGTTCTTTTCATTTTTGTATCAAACATTGACGTCAAAAGAAGATAAAAGTATCTTTTTAGCGCGGTGTCCAAAAGCGAACATTTCAGAGCAAAATTTATATAATTACATCATACTCTTCAAAATAACAGAATGTTATAAGAATGTTCGCATAAGTGGCGATACAAATATTACAAGAAAACTGGTTAAAAAACTAAACTGTCATTGCGAAAAACTGAAGTTCGTTCCCCAGTGGCTGCTTAAAGCCCATACATCGTCATATATAAATGGTAATATCCTGCTAGCTTGGGAAGTAAAGGCAGCTTATGCGCAATGCTGAACACATTATCATAACAAAGCCGATGATCACAAAATTTTGGACACCCTTGGTTTGCAGTGGGCTGTTGGGGAAAAGTTTTACTAAATCAACCATGAATGATGAGTAGACAACATTGTGTGTGAAATTTTGGGCTAACTAATCAATACAATGAGTGGAGTTGGTGATCGTTTCTAAAAAATAATTCTATGTTAGTGTAGATGCATAATATACACTACTAATTTTTCTAAATAAATAATTTATTTAATTTTTGCAAATTAAATAAAAATTAAATAATTTATCTAATTTGTCAAATTTCTGTTATTAAGCATAACGCAGCGAACAGTACATTTCTATATTTCTCAGTTCATCAAAAATTGACTTTTCAAATGGTCAGTTGGGTAACACCTTAATCAAATTAATTGAAGTAGCTTTTAAGTCCTTAAAATTTAAGGCATGATTAAATGTTTTGGCTTTGGATTTTAGTAAAGTTAGAAAGAATAGCTATCTAAATTAAAAAATCGTTTGCAAAGCTGCCACCTTTTTGGACGTTCGACTCTCCGCTGCATTTTGTTTAGCTGAGCAAAACCTATACGACTTGGAAACATGAAATGGCCAACTAGAAAATTGACGTTAAGTTAACTGTAAACCGAACTTACTGCCAAAATGTAAATATTTACCTCAACTAGGTTCGAAATCTACTTACCGGTTTTGAAGCGGGCTTGTGTTTCTCCAAGCTGGTCCTGTTATGTAACAGGATTAGTACTCATTCCGGGCTTTTCATTACAGCAAATGTTAAAGCAAATGTTATCAGAGAAAATGGAAGAGTTAAAAGGCTCCGCTCAATTATAGTCGTCTTTATGGGTAGAAAAATGTTCAGAAATAACTATAAAATAAAAAAAATAAAAAATTGCATTCGATAATTTGTTCAAAAATTTTTAACTGTTAAATTTGTAGTGAAATATACCACGTGGATTAATCTTCATTGAATTCTTTTCGGAATTCCAGTTTGTTTAAATTTATTAAAATTTTTTTTTCATTTTCTTTCACAGGATTTTTCTTCTTCTTCTTCTTTTTTTTTTTTTTTTTTTTTTTTTTTTTTTTTTTTTTTTTTGGTTGCTTAAAATAGTTTTCCCAGTTACACTTAATGAAAATGTTACAATTGACCCTTTATTTAAACCTTTTCTTTAAATTTTTTAAAACCTTTATCTCTATATAATATAAAATCATAATGGTCTGATACCGTTTTCCATTGTTGTCGGCGTATTTTTATTGGCCGGAAAATCACGTGGTAGGATCCAGTTTTCCCTCATTCATTTCCGTATTGTTTTGGTTGTCATCAGCATAAAATTAACAATAGTCTTAAAGGTATTGTTTTTCTTTAAATATTTTTGTATCCCCAACTTAAACTTATTTTTCAGTACTGCTATCATTAGCGAGAATATTAAATTACTAGGAGGCTTCGCCCTCTGCTTGCTGGCGCTCATCAACCCCCGGAACTGCTTTCGCAGTTCATTTCGGATTGCTTCGCAATCCAATGCTCCCTTTGCACGCTCATTGGATACGTTCTTAACGTCTAGCTTTTGTATACTTTTTTGAGTACTGAAGTTCCGAAAACTTTTCACTGTAGAAAATTCTAAACCTGTACATTTCAATATTAATTTGAAATTGCAATTGTTAATTTGGGCATTTGGCGATACAGCACTTATAGAATTGAAGGATTTGTTACGTCGAGCGCTCAGGTATCATAATTTTGATTTATGTTACTAAGTTAACTTTCAAAAAATTCTATGGCTGGCAACAGCATTTTTACTTTTTAAGTTGTTCATTTTTATTCGCGATCGCAACGACCTATAGGGAGCGTTGTTGTATGAGACGAATACCTGCGATTTCTATATGAAGATTCATTCAGTTACTCTGGAGACTTCTTTAATGTAGTGTGTAACATTGTAACGTTCCTTCTTTATTGTGGCTTATTAAATTTAAAAGAGAAAAATGTTTGATATCCTTTCTTATGCAAACGAAAACAAAATGGTATTTCTTTTTTTAAAAGAAGGAACATTCAAAACACATCGGAAAAATATTTGCAAATAAACAGAAAAAAATGTGTATCTTCTTATTAGAGTTAAAACTTAATGCCTGAGAAATAGTTTTACTAAATTTAATGATATAACATGAAAGGCCGATTTAAATTTTACATTCCATAGTTTTAAGAATCATATTACTTCAAACATTAAAATAAGTAAAAAGTATATATAAGCTTCATAATGTAATTTAATTTTGTAAAAAAAGTTTTTTTGACAACAATTTTTATCAAAATATTTCAAGTTTCAATAAAAATCATTATTTAGAAGCTAAAAAACGTAAAATAAAGAATGCTTACAAGAAAGAAAAAAAAAAAAGAAAAAAAAAACAGTTCTTTTTTGTCGCCGTTTTTTAGTGCTACGAAAAGTCGTCTTTGGGATTTGCCAAAAACAAAACAAGATGCAATTTTCTTTTTTCAAGAGCGAAATTTTTTACCAAAAAAACGAAAATGTACCAATTCCAATGACATGAAACTTTATCTTGGTAAACGTACGTTTTGGAAATGTTATCTCATTTGGAATCCTATTCATTAGAGTTAACATGGCGACATCATCAGCTGAACGAAAATATGAATTTATTTTGAATCTATTTTAAACTTTATATCGGCTCATTTCTCACCGAAATCCGATTGACTACTTTGATTTTAAATAAAGTGTTTTATTTTATGATTTGTCGCAAAAATTTTAGATTGGCGGCACTTAAAAACTGCCAAATCTGTTGCTGTAGTGGCGTTAATACATAAGTACCGAATTTTTATTCCATACTTTTCTAAATCATATTACTTCAAACATTAGAATATGCAAGAAGTATACATAAACACATAATGTTATACCATTTAATTTTTCAGAACAATTATTTTAACAACAATTTTTATCAAAAAATTATAAACTAAGAAACGTAAAATAAAGAATTCTTAGGATAAAAAAACGATTTTAAAAATTCCTCATATTGAAATAATATATTTTTATATTGTTTCTTTTTTTATTCTTATAGTTCTTAATGAGACGTATAAAATCATTCTGTAGAGAACTATCATCAAATAAAAAAAATAAATAAATTTTTTATTATAAAAATCATAACACTTACCTGCTTTACAAATATGAAGAATTCCATAATGATATGTTCTTTGTTTGAAAACTTTATTCTCAAATAATATATACATAGTTTATCCCTTCATTAATTTTAGATAACATACCACGCAGCAGAATTTTATAATTGTAAAATCTTGATATGAATTTGAATATGTAGCTTAAAAACAGATTAGCTGAATTCTAGTTGAAATTATTCTTTCAAAACTAAAACACACTTACCAAGAAAACGATAAATATTTATTAATAATCAGCACAAATGATACTATTCGCGATCGCAACACTCGAGTACACCATCTAGCGGGAGCCTGAAAATATCGTGCATTAGTTCCCACATAACCATTGGCAATGACTGACGCCATTTTCTTAGTATCAAAAAAGAAGCAAAATTTCCCTAAAGAAAAGGTAAAACTTCTTGAAAAAACTAATCAAAACATGCCAAACATTGAAGCAGAACACGCCAAGCATAAAATAAACACACTTACCAAGAAAACGATAAATATTTATTAATAATCAGCACAAATGATACTATTCGCTATTGCAACACTCGAGTACGTCATCTAGCGGGAGCCTGAAAATATCGTGCATTAGTTCCCACATAACCATTGGCAATGACTGACGCCATTTTCTTAGCATCAAAAAAGAAGCAAAATTTCCCTAAAGAAAAGGTAAAACTTTTTTAAAAAACTAATCAAAACATGCCAAACATTGAAGTAGAACACGCCAAGCATTTGAAGAACAACTTCTCAATAATTTTTACCTTTCTATTACCAACAACATAACATGATTTCATGATCACTTGCTGTTACAGATGTGTGTATTGGGGTAAAATAATTTTTCTGTCTTCAATTAATTACAAGTTAAAATGAAGTCAACATTGCTTTCGTCATTCCAATGAATAAATGTGTTCCAATGAATTCCATACAGAACTGTAATAGTTATAAAATATTCTTCTTCTTCATAGAATAGTATATATTTTTGTATCAATATAATTCGGAAAACAACAATAAAGAATCATCCGAAGAACTTGAAATAGTTTCATTTGTGCTGATTATTAATAAATTTTTATCGTTTTCTTGGTAAGTGTTTTTTAGATTTGAAAGAATAATTTCAACTAGAATTCAGCTGTTCTGTTTTTAAGCTACATATTCTAATTCATATCGAGATCTTACAATTATAAAATTTTGATGTGTGGTATGTTATCTAAAAGTAATGAAGGGATAATCTATGTATATATTATTTGAAAATAAAATTTTCAAACGAAGAACATTTCATTTGGAATTCTCCAGATTTATAAAACAGGTAAGTGTTATGATTTTTATACAAAAAAATTTGCTTGTAAATAATTTTATTTCTTACTTGATGATCGTTCTCTACAAAATGGTTTTTTACGTCTGATTAAATACTATAAGAATTTAAAAAAAAAAAAAAGAAACAATACGAAAGTTTTTATTGAAAAATGAGGAATTTTTAAAATCGTTCTTATTCTAAGAATTCTTTATTTTACGTTTTTTAGTTTATAATTTTTTGATAAAATTGTTGTCAAAATACCTTTTTTGAAAAATTAAATGGTATTAAATTATGTGTTTATGTATACTTCTTGCATATTCTAATATTTGAAGCAGTATGATTCAGAAAAGTATGGAAGAAAAATTCGGTACTTACGTATTAATCACAGCTACAGATTTGGCAGATTTTTAAGTGCCGTCAATCTACACTTAAAATTTTTGGAAAAAATCTTAAAATGAAACACTTTGTTTAAAATCAAAGTAGTCAATCGGATTTCGGCGGAAAATGGGCCGATATAGAGTTTAGCATAGATTCAAAACAAACTTTTCTCTTGAAGCGACGTGACGTCACTCATCATATTCTGCATAAATTGTTTTTATAATTATTTATTAACTTTAAGTTTGTTTTTACTACAACTTTAATTCTTACTTTTTAGAATGGCATTCTAATGTTGTTCTATTATTTTATCTTTGCGTATTTGCATCTTAAATATTTGATGCCGCATTTAACCTAAACTAGTCATGTATAAATTGTAAATAAATGTAAATAGTAATTATTCAATGTGTTTATTCTTCAAACCATTCATTACGCTTCACTGGTGACCCGGACGTGATTTGATCACGCAGTAACGCCCACTTCGCAAAATTCCTAACAGTAACGCTTACTTCGATGGATAGTCCACATTGAAAAGTTGACTTGCTATTTGTGACTGCATCATCAACCTCCTGCGCTGTTGCTACTCAGTGTCGTCTCGAACATACAACATCATACACTCTCAACGCCTGCATACACTCAACTGCTAATGGCAACACAGGAGCGACTACTAATGTGAAGTTAATACACCTCTCACAGTCAGCATTAAAAAATCCGGTGACCGCTTTCCCGGTCTGTCACAATGTACAGCAACTAATGGTATCTGTTCATCGAATTCTATCCCTGATAAAATTCTGGTGGGGGAGTATTGTGGCGTTATTACCACTACGAAAATTAAACATCGATTCACTGGTATGTAAGCCATGCTAACTTGAATCAATCCTGAGGTACCTTTTGATAGATGACGGTTGGCATGGTGGATAACTCTGCTCCCACATTGGTGACCCGGACGTGATTTTTATTTATGATCACTCTAGTAAACGAAATTTTCTTATCGATACTGGAGCTGATGTATCTGTTTTACCCGTTTCTTCAAAACAGAAAAAATTTCCTGATCCAAAATTTTACTTGTATGCTGCTAACGCTTCGCAAGTGCACACATTTGGAACACAGCGACTTTTCCTTGATCTGGGCCTAAGAAGAAAATTTTGTTGGACCTTTATTGTTGCTGATGTTTCTAAAGCAATAATAGATGCCGATTTTCTTAAAGAATACGGACTTTTAGTTGATATTAAAAAAAGAAAATTAATAGATCCTACTACATCTTTAAAATCCTTTGGTCGACTTGTCCATGTTCCGTCAACTAATTTAACTACTGTGTCGTCTAAAACTGCTGATCCTAGAAGTTACCAACTGTTGAATGAATTCAAAGATATAACTGTAGAACATTCGTCAGTCAAAGAGATCAAACATGACGTCCCGCATCATATTATTACAACTGGTTCACCAATTTTTTCAAAACCTAGACGTTTGGCACCCGATAGATTAAAAATTGCACGAAAAGAATTTGAGTACATGATTGAGCAAGGAATTTGTCGGCCATCAAAGAGCGCTTGGGCCAGTTCTTTACACATGGTACCAAAGAAAAATGGAAGATACAGACCATGCGGTGATTACCGAAATTTAAATGCTGTCACTATACCTGATTGATATACATTGCCACATATTCAAGACTTCAACAACCAATTACATGGTTGTAAAATATTTTCGACAGTGGACTTAGTCAGAGCTTATCACCAGATATCACCGAATATCATCAGATATCACCAGATATGACGTGGAGAAAACAGCAATCTGTACCCCATTTGGTTCCTTTGAATTCATAAGAATGAGTTTCGGGTTACGTAATGCCGCACAAACATTCCAAAGATTCATCCATACCGTACTTCGCGGATTAGATTTCTGCTTTGCCTACCTTGATGATGTACTTGTGGCTTCCAGAACCGAAGACGAACATCTTTCACATTTAAGACAAGTGTTTCAACGATTTCAAGAAGCTGGTTTGGTCATCAATTTAGAAAAGTGCGTCTTTTTAAAATCAAACATTGATTTTTTGGGACATCATATTTCAGAAAAAGGCCTCAAACCAACTGATGCCGGGATCAAAATTATTGCTGAACATAAAAGGCCAAATAATATCAAAGAGCTGCGTCGTTACCTTGGTATTATAAATTTTTACCATCGATTTATACCGAATGCTGCTGAGAAATTGGCGACACTTAACAGTTTTCTCAAAGGAAAGAAGAAAAATGATAAATCAATAATAAATTGGACGGAAGAAACTATTCAAGCTTTCGAAAATAGTAAGAAAGAACTATGCTCTGCCACATTATTGGCGCATCCAAATCAAAAAGCGAAATTAGCTTTAATGGTCGATGCATCTGATCATGCGATTGGTGGTGTGGTGCAATAAAATATTTCAGGTGTCTGGGAACCACTGAGTTTTTTCTCCAAGAAGTTGACAGACACTCAAACACGTTATAGCACCTATGACAGAGAGTTACTAGCAGCCTATTCTGCTGTAAAACATTTCAAGTATTTCTTAGAAGGACACAATTTTACGATTTACACGGACCACCGTCCTCTAATTTACGCATTTCTGCAGAAAGGTGATAAAGCATCACCGCGACAAATGAGGCATCTAGATTTTATCAGTCAATTTACAATTGATATACAGCACATTTCTGGTGTAGATAATGAAGTAGCCGATGCACAATCAAGAGTTGAAGAAGTTGTCCTTCCGGAAACGATTGATTTTAGTGCACTAGCCAAGGAGCAAGAAACTGATGAAGAGCTCAAAATTCTTATGAAATCAAACACTAATCTAATGAATCAAACACTAATCTAATGAATCAAACACTAATCTAATCTATGAAATCAAACACTAAGTTTGAAAAATTACCCACTTTCGGAACCGATAAAGAAATATATTGTGATATTTCTACAGGAAAACCACGACCTTATGTGACAAAGGAATTTCGAAAAGTAATATTTTTGTCAATCCACAACCTATGTCATCCAGGAGCTCGAGCTACAGCACATCTAGTGACAAAAAAGTTTGTATGGCCTTCAATGAACAAGGATGTCAAAGAATTCACTAAAAGCTGTCTATCTTGTCAAAGATCCAAGATACAGCGTCATGTGCATAAACCGGTTGGTGAGTATGTACCAACTTCAAAAAGATTCGACGAAATTCATCTGGACATAATTGGACCTTTGATAACTTCCGAAGGACAAAGATATTGTGCAACTCTAATAGACCGGTTTACTCGCTGGCCAGAAGCCATACCGGTGCCTGATATTAAAGCTAACACCGTTGCAGAAGCAATTTATAGTGATTGGATTTCTCGCTTTGGAACACCGTCAATAATAATTACAGATCAAGGAAGTCAGTTCGAGTCGTCTCTTTTCACCGACCACATCTTACAATCCTGCTTGCAATGGGTTTATAGAGCGATGGCATCGAACTCTGAAAAATAGCATCATGTGCCATAATAATCCTCTGTGGACGAAAGTTCTACCTACTTTACTACTGGGGCTACGCTTCACTTTCAGAGAAGAATTCCAGACAACTCCATCGGTGATTTATGGCTCAAATATTAGATTGCCTAGTGATTTTCTCCATGAAACACAAGCATCTACTGACATTTCTACTTTTGCTGGTCAACTACGAAAATATTTCTCTCAAGTTAGGCCTGCTTCACCTTCACGACATGGAAAATCTCCCATTTTTGTGACAAAAGATCTTAACACTACTTCTCACGTATTCGTACGAACTGACGTCGTCCGTCCACCACTTCAACCCCCATATGAAGGACCTTTTAAAGTAATTTCCAGAAATAAAGATTACTTCACACTATCAATAAAGGAAAAATCCAGAAATATCTCCATTAATCGTTTAAAACCATGCTTCACGGAGCAGTCTGCAGACTTGGAGAACAACGCCTCTTCTTTCAATTCAATACCCGCACCTTCTATCTTTCCAAAAATGACTGATTCAAATGTCAAAAAGAAAAGGGTTACATTTTCTGACGAACCGAAATCTTTTTTCAACAAGACATCACGTGTTGGGAGACCTATTAAAGTTCCATCTAAATTTCTCGATTCGTTCGAATGAGGTTCTCACTGGAAGGGGAGTAATGAAGCGACGTGACGTCACTCATCATATTCTGCATAAATTGTTTTTATAATTATTTATTAACTTTAAGTTTGTTTTTACTACAACTTTAATTCTTACTTTTTAGAATGGCATTCTAATGTTGTTCTATTATTTTATCTTTGCGTATTTGCATCTTAAATATTTGATGCCGCATTTAATCTAAACGAGTCATGTATAAATTGTAAATAAATGTAAATATTAATTATGTAATGTGTTTATTCTTCAAACCATTCATAACGCTTCACTCTCACCTGATTCCATAACCATATGAACTCTAATAATTAAGATTGAAAATGAAATAACATTTCCAAAACAGACGTTTACTAAGATAAAGTTTCATGTTATGAACATTGGTACATTTTCGTTATATTTCACTCCATAAAATATTTCGCTCCTGAAAAAATAAAATTGCATCTTGTTTTGTTTTTGGAAAGTCCCAAAGACGCATTTTCGTAACACTAAAAAATGGCGACAAAAAAAGAATTGTTCTTTTTTGTTTGTTTCGTAGGCATTCTTTATTTTACGTTTTTTAGTTACTAAATAATGATTTTTATTGAAATTTAAAATTTTTTGATATAGTTGTCAAAAAACTTTGTTTACAAAGTTAAATTATATAAAATTATGAGGCTTTACGTCCTAATTCTTTTTCATTTTAATTTTTGAAATAATATGATTCTTAAAACTATGGAATGTAAAAGTTAAATGGGCCTTTCATGTTATACCTTTAAATTTAGTAAAACTATTTCTCAGGCATTAGGTTTGAACTCTTACAAGAATATACCTATTTTTTTCTCTTTATTTACAAATATTTTTCCGATGTGTTCTGGATGTTCCTTCTCTAAAAAAAAAGAGATACCATTTTGTTTTCGTCTGCATCAGAAAGAATATCAAACATTTTTCTTTTTTAAATTTAATAAGCCACAATAAAGATGCTTATACAATGCTACACGCTACATTAAAGACGTCTCCAGTGTAACTGAATGACTGTTCATATAGAAATCGCAGGTATTCGTCTCATGCAACAACGCCCCCTAAGTAAGTTCGTTGCGATCGCGAATTTCAAGTAATTCGGAGGATTCTTTATTGTTGTTATCCGAATTATATAGATACAGAAATATATACTATACTACAAAGAAGAGGAATATTCTATAACTATTACAGTTCTGTACGTTCTGAATTAACATTTATTCATTGGAATGAAGAAAGCAATGTTGATTGCACTTTAATTTGTAATGAATTGAAGACAGAAGGAATGCATTTTACTGCAATATACACTGTAACAGTATGTGATAGTGAAATCGGAAGTTATCATAAGGAAGTTTGTTGATAATAGAAGTAAAAAATTATTTAGGAATTGTTCTTCAAATGTTTGGCGTGTTCTGTTTCTGAAAGATTTATCAACTCTGGAGAGTTTTTTTCAAGTTTTTCGGCCTTTTCCTTATTGAAATATCGCTTCTTATTTGCTGCTAAGAAAATGGCGTCCGATTCTGCCAATGATTTTGATGGAACTAAATGAAAACGTGATAAATTAATGTCTGATATTTTCAGGCTCCCGTTAGAGGGCGTACTCGAGTGTTGCGATCGCGAATTTTTGTCGCAGCTGAATTGAACAACCTGATAATGCTCACTCTGGTTAATGTTTCCGTTTTTAAAAGCGCTATATGTTGAGCCACCTCAGCTAGATTTGGCATGTGATATTTTTAGATGCAATCATTGGTCGATTTTCTAACGTTGCCATTCGGGAAGTTGTAATGAGGCTTTTTTTTTTGGTGCCGTGTAAGAGAAATATATATATAGATGGTTGTGAACTCATCAAATTTATTTGAAGAATATAATGTTATAAGAATATAAATGTTATTTTAAAAAATGATTACTTCGAAAAATCACTTCCGTTCACCAAGAGATCCAAATGTTTATAATACTAATAAATAGTAATATTTGGAAGTGGGAAGTAGAGGCACAAGAGTAAGCAAACAGAATTCCTTTTAGTACATATATGCTAAGTGAATAATTTTAACTTTTGTAGAAAAACTGTTTTCTGCCAAGAAAAGACAATTATTGCGAAGTAATCAACGGGGTTGGTGAGCGGCAGCGAACAGGGGGCTTAGCCCCCTAGTTTACCTATAATTTTATAGCAGTTTGAGTTTTTTCTAATAAAAATTTTCAAGTGATTTTTCTTAAATTAAGGTTTTTTTTTTCTTCATTTAAACATGAAGATATTAAATATATTTTGAATGGCAAAGATGTAACTTTTTTTTTCTTAAAAGAATCTTAACTTTCTGTTCGCCTTTCAATCCTGGTCACGGCACCATATGTTACAAATAAATAATGTAAAATATAATGTAGATGTTATTATTGTAAATTAAAAAAGACAAATACAATTTCGTTCCCTTTCTATTTTAATTTATAAAATTATTATTGTGATGTGTTAACATCTAATATAATTCCGAATATCTCATTAAATTCATGAATCAATCAAACATTCCACCATTCATTATAATTTAAATAATATACGAGTATTTAGTTTTCAATAATAACATCTGCATTATATTTTATATTTTTTCTTTGCAACAATTTATGACTAGATATTTATTGTTGGTGAAAAACTCTCTCGAGATCTTCGTTTTGTTAGCTTCCCACTTCACATGTCAGAAGTAGCCAAAAAAAAAAAAAAAAAAAAAAAAAAAAAAAAAAAAAAAAAAAGAATATTAGATAGATAGACATTGCGAAATATAAATATTAACATTATAATCGGAATAAATGCTTAAAGAAAGATAAAAATTGTTTTCAGTTGTAACTGTATATATGATATAAGGTTATAGATTGTTAACTAGTAAAATGGCTTCTTATTGTTTCGCATAGTCTGCATTTCTAAGTTTAAATATTACATTTCAAGTACATTTGACTAATTTTAAAATTAATTTAATTATTTTTGATTCATTTCATTTCGTTACGACTAACATTTCTTTACATTAAATTAAAATAAACGAAATGTCCTTTTTTTTTTTTTTTTTTTTCTTACCAGAAAACAATTGGAGGCAAACACGGGGGTTGGGGAGCAGAGCGGACAGGGGGTGGTGTAAATCATAACGCAAGAAGATGGTCCTGGCTGTGACGATCCTTAAAAAAATATTTTTCAGCCGTATTATTAAGTATACATTGTGCAGTTATTTTTATTCTTTATCTTATATTTTTTATGCAAAAGCTATTTTTAAGAAAATTAATAATGCGTATAGCAGGTAAATATATTTTTAAAAAAGTTTCAAATAAGTTTTTATTAAGCGATAACAACGACTGGAGTTTTTTTTATTTTTTTTATTTTTTTATTTTATTTATTATTTTTTAAAGTAAAACTGTTTAAAAAAGTTATAAATAATATATTTTTTGTCTGTCATACAAACGGATAAAATTTTATTTTTAAAATTGTTTTGTTTCTGTCTGAGAAGTGTAAGTTAAAGTTTGCTAATTGAGGCAAATGAAAAATTATTTGGTAATCTTTGACAGCATTAAGTTTACATTTTGTTCGTAATCGAATACATTTTGAAAATCCTTGTTCAAAGAACTCGGACCCTATATTTTTAGATTCCCTGTTTTTTTAGAGTAAAAAATCGAAATCCGTACAAAAAAAAAAAAAAAAAAAAAAAAAGAGAAAAAAAAAAGAATCTTGTTAATACGTTTTTGTGTCCGATTTCGTAATTTGAAATGTCGTCTAACTCAAATTAATTCGTATAAAATCTGAAAATTAGATAAGAAGTTTTCAGGTGTTTTTAATTTGTGTAGGGTACACTAAAAATATAAGTATTTGGTGATGAAAGTTATTGTTTTTCTATCAAATAGCGCTTTATTACGTGACAATTTGAGTAATTGTGATCAAAAACCCGTTTTTTAAGCATTTTTTTTTAGTATTTGATGCTTACAAGGTGTCTAATTTTACTAAATCGAGGCAAGTTTGTTATTCATTTTCTCCCATATCTAGATACTTTTTTCGAGCTAGAAACTTTCGAATTTTCTACCAAGTGCAGATTTAAGTGGTCTCGTCTTGCAGTGAACATCCACTTTACTACACCTAGACATCACTTTTATAACAATATAAGCAGCCGTTTGAAAGTTAAAAGAATGATTATGACCTTAAGTATATAAGTATTAAGTATATAATTGTAACACTATATAAGTATTAAGTATTAAGTATATAATTGTAACACTGACAAGCCCGTTGTTTATATTTATTTCAAGTATTAAGATTATCATTAAATTAAAAGTTTTCACTAATTAAACTAAGGAATGAAAAACTCGTTTGTCGGGGTGTCTCTTATAATTTCAGAATCATTCATGCTAAGGTCTTTCAGTTTCGACTGTGTTAGGGGTTTTTATAGCTTCCAATTTTAAAAGAAAAAAAAAGGGAAAAGAGGGGGAGACAGCAGAATTTTTTAAAAATTAGTTTGTTCTAGAGAGATGACTAAAAAACGAATTTTTCTCATATGTTTAGCATAATACATTGTTGGATACAATTTGTAAACAATTATGTTTTTTTTTTATAACATCGATGATTTGTAAAAGTTTACAGCTCTATTTGTTCAAAATGAGTTTCAATGGATGTTTAATGCGTGATAATTATTTATCTTTGATTCATTATATCAGATCAACACAAGTAAAACCAATCTAAATGGAATTTCGGTACTTTGGTCGCAGAATTAGTATTTTGAGAACTATCTGTATACAACGTGTTTATTGTTTATAGCTACGTGTTTTGTAAATCTTTATGACTTAAGTAAACAGTAATAGAGTATTCATACAAAAAACTGGCTTGATTGTGATGGTTTCCATCATTTTAGTACCATTTTTGACCATCATTTGAACTGTCTCTCTTAAACTGTATCAATGACATCTCTTAACAATATTAAATCAATCGCAAATTTCCTAAAATCGGGAAATGTAAAAACTTGCTGAATAAAATTATATTTAACGATATGTTTGATCGTAACTCACGAAAGAAATTGCAATCCTTTTCTTCTTTTCCCCCTGACGTAAACATTGAAGAAAGGAAAAAGTTAATATCTGATACTTGTTCCGAACACGAATTAATAAGTGTGTTAAATGTGCTAAATTTGGACATTGAAGGGGAAAAGCCTGAATTAATTGATAGAATTTATCAATCGCTTATGAACTTAAAAGAATTAAAAGCTTTTGATACACAATCCGAAATCGAAACTGAAATACATGTACAGTCAGCAAAAAAAAAAAAAAGATATCACCCTGAATAACTTTCGTTCTAATGATCGGATTTTCACGAACTAAGTGTCAATCTTAATGGTTCCTGGGGGTGACCTCAAATATGCTAATTAATTAGCGCTAACTATTAATTAAATTACGAAATCAGACACAAAAACGTACTTTCTCTGAATAAACATATATTTTTTTTTTACATATTTGGAATTCAGATACTTGAATTAGGGGGGTAGACAAAATTTTGAAAATATTGGGTGGTAAATAGGGTCGCAATAAAGGTTTATATATTTGGCGATAGTCCAGAAAACCGCAAAAAAAAAGTCGTCAGGGCAAATGAATATTTTAAGATAACCCTTTGACTAATTCAAAAGAAGAATGCTTAATTTTACTAGGTTGCTAAGCAACCAAGCTCTGACAAAAAAAATTGAAATAATGTTTCTTTGATTGCTCGAAGAGGTTTAATTAATCTATACATAATAATAAACGTGGCTGTGTGTGTGTCTGTAATCACAATATATCGCCCCAGAAGCCTCGCCCAGGCACGAAACTCGACTCATAATTGTGTTTGTGTTTTGACTTAATCAAGAAGTATTTTTTTTCTTTTTCAAAAATTTGGATTAGTTTTTTAGTTATCAGTCATTCCGTAAGAAAATCTATGCTTTTTCGTATTCAAAGAGCCATATTCAAAAAACTATTAAAAAATGCATATACTTTTCTCCACTCTTATAAATGTATGCTAATGCGAACCTTACAATTGAAATATTAATTTTCGACTACTTAAACCAATAATATACGAAGGAATTAATAATTTAATTGTAAGGTTCGCATTAGTTTACATTTATCAAAGTGGAGAAAAGTTTAACTTTTGTATTAAATATGTGGCAACATATTCGATACGTAAATAGAACGCTTCGCTTTGATTTATTTGTTGCTGTTCATAATTGTTATAATAAGTTTTTCTTCTTCTTTCCACGCTCTATTTTTTTTTTCTTAAGCGAAGACGATAATTTTTGTAGCGATATAGTAATAGATACCATAAAAAATTATATAGAAATAGAAATTGATACCATAAAAAATTAATTCGTTTTCGTGTTCTTTTCATGTATTTAGCATTTTAGTTTTTTTTTCTTAAGCGTTGTAGCTGTATAATATATAAAATAGGAATTTAATTATTTTTGAAAGAACGATCACACTTACCTTGGATCTCTTTGGTTTTTCTATTCTTTACTTTAACAGTTTTTATTAAATGTAATTAGTTATTTTCAGAAAGTTTCAGTTTGCAGGTAAGCACTTAGATTTTAATATTGAAGTTTCATGATTTGCTTTCATAGTAATTGTTGTTCTAAAGTATTCGTTGACTTGTTAAAAACCCGATTACTGACATGGCAGAACCGCCTTCCAAAAAACTTTGTATTTTGTCAAAAAAAAAAAAAAAAAAAAAAAAAAAAAGAGATTCTCAAAGAAGAAGAAGGGCCCAAGAAACGTCTGTGGAACGTCAAAGAAGGATGGAACATGACCGAATTTCGACAAGCAATTCTAGAGCCCAAGAAGTATCAGAGAAACGTCAAAGAAGATTAGAAGAGGATCGTGTCTCAACTAGCAGTGCTAGGGCCCGATAAACACCTGAGGAACGTCAAAGAAGATTGGAAGAGGATCGTGTCTCAACTAGCAGTGTTAGGGCCCGAGAAACACCTGAGGAGCGTCAAAGAAGATTAGAAGAGGTTCGTGTCTCAATTAGCAGTGCTAGGGTCCGAGAAACACCTGAGAAACGCCAAAGAAGAGCTTATCACCAGATACCGGTCGAACCTAATGACGTTAAGCGGCTAGTAGTTAATAAAAAATATCTCGAAGTTTCTAGGCAATAGAAAATTTTTATGCCGATTTCTGTCCAAAAAGCAACATTTTTTTATTTTAATCTTCTTTGGAAAAAAAATCTGAATCGATTTATAAATTATTTATGATTTTCTAAGTTTTTAGAATTTAAATACGTGAACTTTTTATCTTATATTATTTAGATTATGTTGTTTTTGCTATATTTATTCGAGGATTTCATACTAAAATCAAATTAACGTAACTTATTATGGCTATAAACAAAATTTTAGGGATAATCGTTTTTACAGCTTTAATCGAGTCTTCTAGGCAAGAAAGTTTGAAAGAAAAAAAAAGTGCTTTAAAAATATAATGTATATTGTATAATTATTCTAATGCACATTCACAAGTTTTTCTATAATTTACGATATTCCTTTTTTCTATAACTCAAGGAATTGCTGAATGTTTAGTGGTATTTTAAAAACATTGAAATATGTTATGTTTTATGTTTAAGAATTGAATATATATTGATATAATATATATAATATATATTGAAGATATTGAAATAATATGCTGCATATTGTATGATTCATTGTTTAAAAAATCGCTTCATTCTGCTAGATATTTAGATTACAAGGTTTTATTTGGATAAAGATGATTAGCAAATAGCATCCTCATGCTTCGATACATTCAGAAACTTACGTTCGAAAATTCACCATAAAATATCGCACAGCATATTCTCCAATTACGATAAGCTACATTTACCACCAAATACTGCTACTATGATTATTTTTGTTTTCTTATATATATCTGATATGATACTCTTTTTTTAAACAGATCTTGTAAGATCCTTAAGATACTGCACGAAAACTTAAAAGATAAAATATTTAATTTCATCAACTCAAAATATCTGGTCTAAAAATTTTAATTTTAAAGTTAAATATAACTTTTACAATATTGATGCTCTTACGTTTTTAAAAACCACATAAATCCTGTTAAAATATGAAAATGCATATGTTTACTTTAACGAGTGTAAAATCCTTATCAAAATAATGATCGAGACCCAAATGTAAAACAGTATAATTGATGATAAAAACTCAACTGGCTTAAAAAAATATGAAGAGGGAAGTAAAAGTCGACATGTTTCGAGCTTCCAAATATAATCGCGCATTCTCAAAACTTGTCAAGCTTGAATAACTTGTGACTTTCATTATTGGACGCTCAAAACATGTCTACTTTTATTATCATGTATAATTTTTTAAATCAATGAAGTTTTTTATATTTTCGATTCAGTTTCTTGGAATTATCTATTTAGTTACACAACATATTAAATTATTTCACTCGATATTAAAATAAGTTTTACATAAGTTATAGGCACAGGTTCTTAGATTGAAAAAATAATAATTCACTACTTTGTAAAAAAATCAATACAGTACAATTTTTGTTTTAAATTTTTTTTTTAAATTTTATTTTATTTATTTATTTTATTTTTTTCTGCAAGCCTTAACATTTTAATTTAAGAACATAAAAAAAATTCCGTTTACAATTGAAATTTCAAAAGTCGAATGTGAAAATGGAACGTCCCCTAGCACCAGAAATCGACATTAAATAGTTACAAGGACAACTATTTAAAAAAAGATAGTGTTTCAGTCCTACTCGAAGTTGTTAAAAAGGTATTTTTTATATATCGATTCCAAATTTTATTCTACATATATTTTAGGGTATACTTTTGGAGTATTTTGATCAAGTTTATTTTAACACCATTATTTGCTTAAAATTATTAAATAATTTGTGTAAAATAAATTATTCAAGCTACATGGTTTAATGCATTTATAGTATAATAGTAAACGGGGCTTTCCATCGCATATCCTTAACCTTGATACCGCTATCATTAAATAAATGGAATTAGCTTAGATAAACAATAAAAGTTAATTTTTTCCTCGTTTTAATTTTCAAGGAAATACGTTTCGATCAAACAGATTTCATTCTGGAAATAGCGAAATTATTGAGTAGGTCCCTTGTAGCAATATCATTCTTATCCTCTTTTGACGAAATATAGGAAGAATTGGTTTTCACAGTTTCTGTAAAACGCATATTAGCCTTCTTGCCACATTTTTAAAAATTTTTATTTTTATTTTTAATCAAAATAAGTTCAGAAATTGCGTATTTTTTATTGTATTTTTTTTAAAAATCAGATAATTCTAAAATTCGCACGGCTTCGGAATCTTCTTACAAATTGCAATTGTTAGTATTTCCGGCTTAACAAAATAAGGCATTTTTCCTGATAACAAATTATACTACAATAATATCTTGGGAATCGTGCTGAAGTAAAAAATTAGGCAAAATAGTTTAGTATATTATCCGGATAAAAATTCTACATGGAATCATAAAGAAAAAGTAAAAAATATAATGAAATAATTAGTGAATCACATGTGGTCAGATAATTAAAAATTTAATTTCACAACTAAGATGTTAGGACGACATTTAAAGATACTGAGATATTTTAAGACGCTTAAAAAGTTTGGCTACGTATTAGACAGCTTTTTTATGTTCGGTATCTTTATACTCTTTGTAGTGACTTATAAAACATCAACACTATTTTAGATAATCTATGTTGAAGTCACAAAAAACAAAAAAAAAAAAAACTTGACTATAATTTAAAAAGGAACTTTATTTTAAAGAAAACCTAAATTAAAGTACTAAAAAAATTTATTAGTATATTAATGAAGAAATAATAAACGTAATAGGATAAAGAATAAGATATTTAAAAATGTTAAAATTTAATTAAATAGTTGGTAAAATAGTTCTGCGAAACTCTTCCGGACAGGTGATTAAAAAATTACTTTTAAGATTAAGACGATATATAAGATGTTGAGAAAGTTGCGATGATGTGAGATATGCTTAAGTATGTTTACTACGTATTTTTATTAATATTTATAAAATATATATTCAAGAAATCGATAAATATTTTATTCCAAATCTATTTATACGCATGTATATTATTGTAATTGTATCAGTTATTGAGAAAAAAAAACTAAAAAATAAAAATTAATCGCATTAAATAAGCACAGTCTGGTGTATAATCATATTCTATCAGAAGCATGCTTTTATAAAACTCGACATTCGTTGAATAAAGTGTTTTTTATTCAATAAAATGTTTTATTCAAATTTCTTTACTAATTTCAAATAGATTTTTAGAGGACTATAAAAGAAACATCGTATTTTATGGTTTAAAAAAATAAAAATAAAAAGATCAGCAAACGATTATTAGCGAAAAAAATATGAATGAAATTTTACACTACGCGCGCTAAGTCAAGTTCGTCGTAAGTTTATCACATTTTAATATTAATCGCCTCATTTAATTATTTTTTCATTGTCGCCAAATTATTTTTTTTAAAATAATTAATTTTAATTTTTCTCATCTTCTAATTAATTAAAACAATTGAAACTTTATATTTTTCAATTGAAAAATATGTAGATTAATATGGTATAAAAAAATCCATACCTTATAATTCATACAATTATTAAAAAATTTCTTTTTCATGAAATTATCTTTGGGTAAATGAGTTTTATCAGTGGGTGCAATTTTTTTTGAATTGCTTCATTAGTTTTCAAAATATGACTGAAAACGCAAAAAGCGAAATTAACATAAAGGGGTCCAAACTTTGAATCGCTCTCCTGACCAAACTATGGGGACCACATTTCCCAGATTGGGCTACCCCCTATATTTCGAAGATAAGGACTCTAAATATGTAAAAAAAAATATATATATATATGTTTATTCAGAGAAAGTACGTTTTTGTGTCTGATTTCGTAACTTAATTAATAGTTAGCACTAATTAATTAGCATATTTGAGGTCATCCCCAGGAACCATTAAGTTTGACACTTAGTTCATGAAAATCCGATCATTAGAACGAAATTTATTCAGGGTGATATATATTTTTTTTGCGGACTGTACAGTCCGCAAAAAAAAAAACAAACAAACGAATCACCCTGAATAACTTTCGTTCTAATGGTCGGATTTTCACAAACTAAGTGTCAATCTTAATGGTTCTTGGGGGTGACCTCAAATATGCTAATTAATTAGTGTTAACTATTAATTAAGTTTCGAAATCAGACACAAAAACGTACTTTCTCAGAATAAACATATATTTTTTTTTTACATATTTGGAATCCTGACCCTTGAAATAGGGGGGGGGGGGTAGACAAAATTACGAAAAAATTTGGTCGTAAATTGGGTCGCAATAAAGATTTATATATATGGCGAAAGTTTAAAAAAATGCCAAATTACCTCGCCATATAAACTGAAACAATTTAAAACAACCATAAAGAAACTGAATGAATGACGAGACGTCATAATATTGTGTGTCTCTGTTGCTATAGGCAACCAAGAAGAGAAATTTTGGATTTGATTTCTGGACATAGAAAATAGTATTCGTTTTAATACTTTGAAAATAAAATTTGAATTTAAAATGAATAAATGAAAATATTTTTGATTTTCCAATATTTCAAAATTTAAACGTTGAACTTATTATCTGAAATTTTTTATTTTTTTAAAGATTCTATTTGAATAAAAATGTTGCACTAAAACCAAATTTACTTAAGTTATTATAAATTTATGATTTATGAAGAGTTGTAGGGCTAATTGCTTTTACACCTCAGTTCAAGTCTTTCAGGTAAGGAAGAGAAAAAAGAGATCCTGCAAAAAATTTTGGACATGATTCTGATGCGCAATCAGAAGGTTTTATAAAATTCACGGTATTTCTTTTCGATAAAATTGAAATATATATATGTCACGGCAAAAGCCCGAAGTCCGGCCAAATCGCGAATTGGCCGGACTTTTGGCCAAAGTCTGAAATTTTCTTGATTTCGGAAATTGGCCGGCCAGATCGCGAAGTGGCCACGATGTTCCGACCAAACTGCGAAATAATTGAAACGATCAGTGAATATTTTACTTTCGCGGCCTTCTATAATTATATAAATATTTCTTATAAATCTTCTAATTTAAAAATATAAAAAATAGAAGTTTTTAAATTGTCTATTAAATAATCATTAATTTAATAATCATTATTAAATTGTATATTTAATTGTCTAGTCATACATACACCAAAGGTCTAGTCATACTAGGTCTAGTTAAGTGCCACTTCCCGGTATACATTTGCCCGGTATATCCTACACTGATGTTTTTTTAAGGTTCAGTGACACTGCCCGGTATACATTTGCCCGGTATATCCTTCTTTGATGTTTCTTAAGGTTCAGTGACACTGCGTGGTATACATTTGCCCGGTATATCCTACACTGATGTTTTTTTAAGGGTTAGTGACACTTCCCGGTAAGCATTTGCCCGGTATATCCTACACTGATGTTTTTTAAGGTTCAGTGACACTGCCCGGTATACATTTGCCCGGTATATCCTACACTGATGTTTTTTTTAAGGTTCAGTGACACTGCCCGGTATATATTTGCCCGGTATATCCTACACTGATGTTTTTTAAGGTTCAGTGCCACTGCCCGGTATGCATTTGCCCGGTATTTATCTTCGAATCTATCGTCAGTAAGTATTAAAATATCGAATAAATGAAATCGATCGTCAGGTATCCTAAAGGCATAAAGGTATAAGCATAAGTTTTAAACTTAAATTCAAGCATTTATAACATCACACGCGCCACATTAGCCCGGATTGTAAACAACGCTGGAGTGGGTGGGTGGGTGAAGAGAGGACAGGAAACGGAAGCTGGGCTGTTCAGATGGCTTTTTCTTTGATTAAAGGCTTGTTAGTTTTCAGTAAATGAATTAAACTGTACGCTTAAGCATTTGTGAACGAAAACGGTTCATACAGCTTTAACGAGTAAAGATATTACATATGTACTTAAAAACGAAATTAATGAACACAAATTTTAAAAATTCGTAAAATTAAACTTGCTTTGTTAATGTGAATGCTACACGTAACTTGTGCATCAATTCATGAAAAAATAAAACTAATAACTACTACTGCAAATATGCGATCTTTTTCTTAATCAGGTATATCGTATAAACTTAAAATTCGAATCTAGGAGAGTGAATTGGTTATACATTTAACTTGGCAAAATTTCCAATCATTCAAATTTTAATTATGTGAGAGTTTTTGCTTAGTAAAAATTGATCTGATTAGTGTATTGAATTCCGTAGATACCAGTTGATGTTTCATAAAAGCAGTAAAATAAAACATTTAAAATAGAAGTCAAATAAAACGTTTTCTTTTCCATCTCAAATTAATATTTTGTATGTTTCATAAAAGAACGAAAAAAAAAAAAAAAAAAAAAAAAAAACGCAGGAAACCTTTTAAATATATACTTTAATTAGAGAATTATTGAAATTCTCACTAAAACTAAGATCTGATCGTTATCGAAAATATCACAAGACAAATTTTGTGTGAACTGAAAAAAATTTTAAGAAATATTTGTTCAAACTTAATTCACCTTAAAGATATTCAAAATGTCTTCAAAAATTGTTAAGATATTCTAAAAAATCTTAAGATGTTTTAAGGTAACATTAACTCAGGAAACTTTCTTAAGATTTTCTTAAGATAAACTTAATTCACCCTAAAGATATTCAAAATGTCTATAAAATGTCTGAAAAAATTCTTAAGATATTTGAAAGAATCTTAAGATGCTTTAAGGTAATTCTAACTCAGGAATCTGTCTTAAGATTTTCTTAAGAATTTTTGAAGACAAACTTAATTCCCCTTAAAGATATTCAAAATGTCTGTAAAATGTCTGCAAAAATTCTTAAGATATTTTGGAGATAGAGTTAAATCTTAAGAAATTCTTCAGATTTCTGAAGAATTTCTTAAGAAAATGACATTTTCTTAAGAAAATCTTAAGATTATTTTTAGTGGGGTATCCACATACCAGGTGGTACGGTGGACACAATTTTTTAATATTTGTTTTACTAAAAAGCTTATTTGCTAATATTGCCCCTTTTGTTTTCATTTTTAATTTAAAAATATAAATCTTCTAACTTAAAAATATTAAAAAAAAAATAGACAAGTTTTTAAATTAAAATTTAAAAAATTTAATTTTTTACTTTGTCTCAAATGAAATCAAGAAAATATCGGACATTGGCCGTAGCATATATATATATATATATATATATATATATATATATAAACACATAAACAAGGGGAAAAGGGAAAATTACAGAACAAGGAAAATTGGGGAGAAATGAAAAAAAAAAAAAAAAAAATAACAAAAAACCGGGTGAAAAAAGGACAATTTTCTTTTTTAAAAAATCCGGAAAATAAAGAAATAATCTTTTCATCTGCCCACACGATTATATCCGCAATATTAGAAAGCACTCTTTTTTGCGGATATAATCGCGTGGGCTGATAAAAAGATTATATCTTTTTTTTTCCGAATTTTTGTAAAAAATATTTTTTGTCTTTTTTTTCCCTCCTGGTTTGTGTTATTTTTCTTTTTTTATTATTTTTCCTTTTTTCCCCTTTTTTCATTGTTCTGTAATTTTTTCTTTTTTTGTCTACATTTTGAACTTATTTTATGAGTTCTATTTACTTGCAGCTTATGCGCAAAAAATAAATCTTATTGTTTTTCTTAATTTTCGTAGGATTTGCAAATAACATCCTTATGTATAAATACCGAAACTGACTTTTGCAAATATGTTTTTTCCCTAAGCTCTTCGATTGCGATTAGTTACTTATTTATCACCAAATATGGTTACTAAAGTTCCTTTGTTTTATTTCTATATTTAAAGACTTCTTTTACTAATCTCATTATCACTACCGACATCTTATACGATAGCGTCATTTTAAGTAGAGTTCGTAAGGTCCTTAAGAAGTTAAAAATGAGGGGGCCAAACTAAAAAGATGTATTTTATTATGTTTATATTCACCACAACATTCAATATTTATATTTAAAAAATTTAATTTTAAATTTAATGATAACTTTATAATTACGATCGATACTGATACCACAATGTTCTTAATTTATTAAGGACTAGATTCTTGACTTTTTAAATGAAAGGTCAAATCAAAAAAAAGAAAAAGAGTTTCAAATCTTTGAAAGAATTGAAATTCATCAAAAGTTGGAGTCAATTTTACTTAGAGTTTATCGTTGTATTTTGAAGTTGTAGATTATTTAGAGATTTGCTAATTTTAATTAGAATTTTACTAGTTTTAATTGTTGAATTAGAGAAAATAATGAGATCCCTCTACCCTTAACTATTTCCAGCATTTATGCAAACAAATCCTTTCATTGGTATTTTTTTATTTTATGAAATTATTAGAAGATGGACGCAGAAATTATAGATGAAAAAATAGCTTAGCAACAATATTTAAAAATTAAAGCTGTTGGTAGGAACTATTCAACCCACCGCTTTATATAAGGTAAAAATGTTTAATAAAAGAAATTATCTGAAACTTAAATGCATATGTGGTAGATAACTCTTTTAAGTTTTACTGAGTTAAATTAATAATTTAACTTTTTAATCAATAAGTCAGTGACATTCTTTGGTTCAATAATCTGTGGCTTAATAAATAGAAAACTATAAATAGAATCAAAATGTTTGAATTCCTTCCTATAGGATTTAAGCGGATACCTTTTAAGCATTTTGAACATTGCAAATATTGTAAAGCATAAATTAGCTGAATGCCATAAAGTTTCTCCTTTTTAAATGCAAAAATTATATAAAACAAATATTTTGTAAATTTATATTTTGATTATTTAATATAAATAATTTATTTAGTGTAGTATAGCAAACTTTTATGTATTCTTTCCTATCAGTTCTTTTATTTCAGTTGCTTTGCAGCAGTTTCTTTTTACAAAAACTAATAAATTTTATTTTATTTTTATTTTATAACCGTCGTTGAACAGCCGACCCAACTTAATGGGTTTACGGCTACTAATGTTCAACTCCGTAGCCTTGTAATTTTGAACCCAATCCAGAAGACAAGGGAACTCCTGGATCGAGTATTGGGAGAAATTTGCCTTCGTGGAGGACTTTTTGATGGAGCTAACCCGCATTTGCGTTACATGGAGAGGAAGACCACGAGAACCTCCCACGGTTAGCCTGACGTCAAGGGGACTCTAACCCATGATCCGTCTACCACTGAGGATATTTCACGTCAGCACTGTGGTCAGTGCAAGCCGGATGCGGAATTCGTATCGACTGGGATTCGAACCCGGTTCGCCTCATTGGAAGGCGAACGCTCTATCCCCTGAGCCATCGCGGCTCTAATAAATTTTATCATCGAATTTTAAATTGAGGGGGGGGGGGTGAGTATTTAGAGGATAAACTAACTCAGAAATTGTGCTAAATTATTTTTTTATAATTCGCTGAAGTATTGTTAGAGATTCGCTCTCTGAAAAAATGAGTTCAAATTTTTAAAAATTTTAATTTCTTGAATTATGTTGATGTATGTAAATTGTAAAAATATAATAAATGCCAATATTTTGACTCAAACAAAAAATATTACAGCGGATCATAGAGTTTAAATAGCAAGATTAGAGAATTAAAAAAAAGAAGTTGAAAGATAATAATTCATAACGATTTAGTTTTTGGCTGCTTACTAGGGTCTTCGTTTTTGCTTCATCAACGGAAAACTAATGGCCAATGTAAATAACCATTTAAAAAATACTCATGCTTTATAACATTTGTAAAATAGCAAGTATTTTTCCGAATTAGAATTTTTAAAGAAGTTAGGTGCCTTCTAATATAAGAGTTTACTCCTGAAACTACTGATCATGCATGAAATGTCCTGCTACCCAACACCTGAGGTCAAGAATTTGCACTTCGTATGATTTCCGAATGATACTAAGTAGACTTGGTTTCTAGTAAAACGAATGGATATTATTTACATACTCATTTCGTTAGTTTATTAAAAATATAATTTAAGAAATTAAAAGAAAAGAAAATTTAGATTTAAAACTTCTTTTGCCGACGATTTTGTCAGTTTTTTATTATTAATTAAAGCCAGCTTACGCATTCTTGTAATTTTTACATTTTATATTTGAAATTTTAAAGTTGAATGACATGCATGAAATGTCCCATATTTCAAAGAATCAAAGTTAAATAGTTGCAAGGCCGATTGTTTCAAACAGAATTAACTACTTCGGTGCAATGAAACAATTATCAATGAACTATTAATATTCTTGTTTCTTTATTACGAAATATTAGATCCAAATTTGCATTCATTATTTCTTCAAAACGTGCATTAAAACTATTATTATAGGTTATTTAAGTGGAAAAAAGTAGAAAATGTTAGAAAAGGAACAATTTTTGAGATGATGATTCTAAAAATAGCACATTTTTCGAATCTTTCTACAATTTTTTATTTTAGCAGTTGTTTAACGAAACAAGGCATATCAAACATTTTTCTGATATAGCAATATTTTTTTGAACTGTGCAAAAGGTGAGAAATAATATAAACAATTTTTTAAGCAGATATTTTCAACTTTTTAAAAGAAAAAGCGGGCAAGAATAATTTTGAACGTCAAAATAAAATTTTATGTCCATAGTTTTTTGTTCATTTAAAAAAAAAAAAAAAAATCTGTTGTATGTTTTGATGTGCTCACATACACATTTACTTTTCATTACTCAAATAAATAATAAACAATAAAAAAAAGAAAATTTATAATTTATCTTCATTTTTCGTAAACAATAGTATTCTTAGTAAATAGAGTCAGCTGTTCTGCATCGAATGATATTGTGTGTGATCAGTATAATATTTTTAATTTCTTAGCAAGATTTAATTCTCAGATAGCTGGCAATAATTCTAAGTTTTCTTTCAAAAAGAACTTAGCAATAATTTAAAAAGTAATTTTATTTTAAAGGAAAACATAAATTAAAGTACTAAAATGATTGATTAGTATATTATTGGAAAATAGTATAGATGGTAGCATAAAAAATAGGATTTTGCTTTAAAATTTAATTAAAAAGTAGGAAAAATAATTCTGCGAAACAAGCGCAGACAGATTATTTACAAATTTATTTTAAGATTAAGGCGATATATAAGATGTAAAGAAGTTTTAAGATCATTAAAATTGCTGACTACGCATTTTTTTAATATTTATAAAATATATATTCAAGAAATTGATAAATATATTATTCCAAATCTATGCAGGCGTATGTATATTATTGACATTGTTTCAGTTATTGAAAAACAAGATCAAAAAATAAAAAATAATCACATTAAGTAAGCACAATCTGGTGTATAATCATATTCTATCAGAAGCACGCTTTTATAAAACTAGACATTCGTTGAATAAAGTGTTTTTTATTCAAAATGTTTCATTTAAATTTTTTTACTAAATTGCAAATAAATTTTTAGAGGAATAAAAAAGAAACATCGTATTTTATAGTTTTAAAAAAATAAAAATAAAAAGATTAGCAAACGATTATTAGCGAAAAAAATATGAATGAAATTTTACGCTACGCTCGCGAACTCAAGTTCCTCGCAAGTTAATCACATTTTAATATTAATCGCCCAATTTAATTATTTCTTTATTGTCGCCAAATTATTTTTTTAAAAATAATTAATTTTAATTTTTCTCAGCTTCTAATAAATAAAAACAATTGAAACTTTAGATTTTTCAATTGAAAAATATGTAGATTAATATTGTATAAAAAAATTCATACCTTATAATTCAAACTTTTTTCATCCTCAATTTAATTAAATAATAAAAAATAATTAATATTTATTAAAAATTATTTTTTTCCTGAAATTATCTTTGGGTAAATGAGTTTTATGAGTGGGTGCAATTTTCTTTGAATTGCTTTATTAGTTTTAAAAAGATGACTAAAAACGTAAAAAGAGAAATTAACATTAAGGGGTACGAACTTTGGATCGCTCTCCTGACCAAACTATGGGGACCATATTTTCCAGATTGCGGCTACCCCCTATATTTTGAAGGTTAAGAATCCAAATATGTAAAAAAAAATATATGTTTATTCAGAGAAAGTACGTTTTTGTGTCTGATTTCGTAACTTAATTAATAGTTAGCTCTAATTAATTAGCATATTTGAGGTCACCCCCAGGAACCATTAAGATTGACTCTTAGTTTGTGAAAATCCGATCATTAGAACGAAAGTTATGCAGGGTGATTCGTTTTTTTTTTTTTTGCGGACTGTACATGATGACATTGAAGCCGTACCCAAATCCGCACTTATCGAGTAGTAACAAAACAAAGAATGAAGAATTTGATTCTTTGAATTACTTTCTTTTAAAAGAAATATCAACTACAATGAGACATTTCAATGCTTCTGATTCTTATGGGATACATTTGTTTTTTAACGATGCTGAGGACGCGTTTAATTTTATTCCGAATTTAAGTAATACGTAGAAAATAATATTTTGCATAACTTTACTTGACGGTCAAGCAAAAACTTTTATTTTCACACAACGTAATTCAAAATCGTGGTTATTGTTTAAAAATGCTTTATTAAATGAGTTTAGTCATCAATTAAATGCCGCCGAAATTCATCGTCAATTAAGTAATCGTAAAAAAAATCCACATGAATCTTTTATGGAATATTTTTTTTGCCGTACGGGAACTCGCGTGTAATTGTAAAAACCCAATAGACGATTTTTCTTTATTTGATTATACTATTGACGGTATTCCCGATTCCCCCGCTAATAAATACATTTTGTATGGCGCGAAATCTATTCCTGAATTTAAGGATAAATTGCGTATTTATGAAAAAATAGTTAATGGTAGAAACAAAAAATCTTTTTCATTACATATCCTCGCTTTTCCCCTGAATTTCCCAAACGTGAGCGTAGTAATTTAGTACGTGACAATGTACGAGGATATAATTTTCAAAATGATATTAAGTTTGATAAACAGAAAACTTGTTATATTTGTGGTGTGACTGGGTATATTTCACGTTTATGTCCTGATAAACAACGGGGTTTGCAATGTAATTTATGTAAGAAATTTGGACATATTGCTTCTAAGTGTAAGAATAAACCTATTAATCAAACTGATAACACTGTAAGCGCAATTACACATTCACCTTCTTTGATGTATAAAACTGTTAATGTCAATAATACTTCATTTAATGCTCTTATTGATACTGGAGCTATGAAAACATTTTTGCGGGGCAAAACTTATCATAAAGTAGGCTCACGTCCATTAACTTCTTTTTATGGTACACTAGCAGCGTTTGGTAACGGACATATTAAACCAATAGGTAGTTGTACTCATGAATTTGTAATAGATGATCAAGCGTTTAAAACAAAATTTTGTATATTTAAAGATAATATTATGTCATATGATGCTATAATCGGCATGGATATTTTAACACAGGCAGAAATTAAAATTAATACCGCTGGTATCACTTTAAGAAAGATAGAATATAGGAGAACGGAACCCGTTGAGAAATTTTCTATTTCAAATATGTCTATTAAAAATGATATCGAATTAGAAATCGGATCTCGCGTTAGTCAAACACAAAAAGAAACTCTTCAAAACATGATTTCAAATTATAAACCTACCAAAACTAAAACTTGCGAAATTCAAATATCTATAAATTTAAAAAATTAAACGCCAATAACTCATAGACTACGTCGATTACCTTTTACAGAACGTAAAATTGTTGATGACCAAGTGACAAAATGGTTGGCTGACGGTATAGTTGAACCATGTTCTTCCGAATATTCCAGTCAGGTTGTAGTGTTAAAAAAGAAAGACGGAACCCCAAGAGTTTGTATCGATTATAGAGCGTTAAATAAAAATGTAGTTAAAGAAAATTACCCTTTACCACTTATTGAAGATATATTAGAAAATCTTAAAGGAGCATCTACGTTTAGTAAAATTGAATTGCGTAATGCATTTTTTCATCTGGAAATTGAACCGAACAGTCGTAAATATACGTCTTTCGTCACTCAAAATGGTCAATTTCAATTTTTACGCGCACCATTTGGCCTTTGCAAATCACCCGCAGCTTTTCAGCGTTATATTAACACTATTTTTAAGGGTTTGGTAATTAAAGGTCATATTATTATTTTTATGGATGATATGACTATACCATCGAAAGATGAAGGTCTTGAGAGGCTTGCATCGGTATTTTCACTCGTTTCTGCTTATGGGTTAGAGATAAATTTTTCAAAATGTACATTTTTAACTAGAAAAATAGAATTTCTCGGACATGTAATTGAAAATGGTAAAATGTACCCCTCACCACAAAAAATTAAATCTGTACTTAATTTTTCCGAATCCAAAAATAGAAAGGATTTACAATCATTTCTTGGTCTATTTTCGAAAATGCACATTAAATTTCTCCATTATTGCTCACCCTTTAATTGAACTTTTGAGGAAAAATCGCGAATTTAAATTTAACGAGAATGAAATACGAGTATTTAGTAGTTTAAAACATAATTTGTCTTCCCCACCCGTTCTTAGCATTTGCAATCAAAACGCGGATACTGAAATGCATTGCGACGCTAGTATTCTTGGTTATGGATGTATTTTAAAGCAAAAATCGTTAGAAGATAATGCGTTTCACCCGGAATATTTTATGAAATGTTTGATGCCGAAGCGAAATACAGCAGTTATGAGCTCGAACTCTTAGCTATTGTACAGGTCTTAAAAAAATTTAGAGTTTACTTGCTAAGGAAACATTTTAAAATTGTGACCGATTGTAATGCGTTTGCGATGACATTAAATAAATAGGATTTGTGTACTCGCATAGCGCGCTGGGCATTATTGCTACAGGATTTCGATTATATCATTGAACACCGTTCCGGTTCTAAAATGTATCATGTTGACGCGCTAAGTAGATATTCCTTTATAATAGTACAGGATAGTCTCATTACGAAAATTAGAAAAGCTCAGGAAGAAGATAGTGAAATCCAAACGGTTAAAGAGCTTTTGAAAATTAAACCCTATGATGACTTTTTTCTTAAATCTGGCATACTATATAAATTTGTTGATGGTGAAGAACTTCTTGTTGTTCCTGAAAGTATGCAGAACGATATTATACGAAATGCTCATGATCGCGGACATTATGCCTCTAAGCGTACTGAAGAATCATTGAAACATCAATTCCATATCCCTAAAGTGAAAGAAAAAATAGACCGTTTTATTAAAATCTGTGTTACATTTAATAAATGGAAAGTGTGGAAAACAAGACGGATTATTACATCCGATCGAAAAAGAATCCATTCCTCTGCACACTTATCATATTGATCATTTAGGACCATTGCCTACCACAAACAAGAATTATAAATACATATTTGCAGTTATAGACGCTTTCACAAAGTTTTGCTGGTTATACCCAACAAAAAGTACAGATGCTACTGAAGTTATTTCTAAATTAGAGTCTCAAAAATATGTTTTTGGCAATCCATCGCGAATTATTTCTGATCGTGGATCTGCATTTACTTCCAAACAGTTCTTTGAGTATTGCAGTGCTGAACAAATTGAACACTTTCCTGTAACTACTGGTTTACCAAGAGCAAATGAACAAATATAAATTTTAAATTTTACCATAATTTCTGTAATCTCCAAATTATTAATAGAAGAATTAAACAAATGGTACACTTATGTAAAAGACGTTCAGAAAATCATTAATTCTACTTTTCAACGAAGCATTAATACTACTTCTTTTTAACTGTTATTTGATACTGCTATTAAAACAAAACAATTACAAATATGCTGAATGAGGAAATTCAAGCCGTCTTCGTTAACAGCCGTGACGAGTTACGGAAACAAGCCAAACTACAAATACAGAAAGACCAAGATGAAAACAAACGAACTTACAATCTTCGGCGAAAACCATCTGCATCCTTCAAAATTAACGATCTAGTGGCAATAAAACGTACACAATTTGGACCAGTATTGAAACTGATACCGAAATACATAGGACCCTATACGATAAAAAAAAATAAACCTAATGATACTTTAGATGTCGAAAAATGTGCTTTTTTTTATGGACCTTCAAAAGCCAGTACATGTGCAGAATACATCAAACATTTGTCTGATGATATTACTTAAAATGACATTTTCTTCAGAACTCTTTAGAACATTTTTATTTTTTCACAGAGATTTATTTTTTTTTTACCTTGAAAATTATTTCTTTAATATTTTGATTATTAATATGTCTTTTGAAATCTTTTTCAGATGATGTATAGGTATTTAGAATGTAAAACGATATTTAGCTATTATGTAAGTATTTTTTGAAATTGTTTTATACGCCCACCTGAGGGCAGGTGCTTCTTGTCGGATGGCCAATGTGGGAATCCAACCTCCACTGCAGCAGCGCCACCCCACTTTTGTAATACTTCACCCAAAACGCTTAGACGGAGCGGTTGTTTCATATCTATTGTTATTTTTTTTAATTAAATTTGTTTATTTCAAAATCGTTATGATTCATTTTATACCTGACGCCACCCCCCACATATATATATATATATATAGTATATAAATAGAGAGAGAGAGAAAACATGGGAAAATATAAAGATTAATTAAAAGAGAAGAAGAAGAATTATTATAACGTAATTCTTAAAGAAAAATTAAAGCCGGTTAACAAAATTATGAAAAGATATAATCTCTTCATCAGCTCACACGATTATATTATAATCACGTGAGCTGACGAAGAGAGCATATCTTTTCATTATTTTGCTTTCCGGCTTTTAAAATATTTTTTAATTAAATATTTTTTTAAAAATATTCTATTTTAATAGTTTTTCTTCTTCTCTCTCCATTAATCTTTATACTTTTCAATGTTTTCTCGATATTTTTAATGTATTATATGAGTTCTATATACTTGCAGCTTATGCGACGTGCAGCTAAGTAAATAAAACTATATACTTGCAGCTAAGTAAATAAAACTTATTAATCTTCTTAATTTTCTTCGTTATCCTCTTTTTATTCTTTTGTCTTTATATCTAAGCTGGATTTCACTTTTTTTTTAACACTCTCTACAAAGGCATGAAACAAGAGAATATGGTTTGATTTAATTTTTATTATGAGCGAGCTAAAAACATTTGTAACGTCAAGTCCAATTACTTCATTCAATAAAATTAATATCTATCTAAGATTCCAGGCAGAGTTGGCTTCTCAACTTACACTTTAGGGTCCATGGGGTTAGGATAAAAATAAAAGGAAAACACAATACTTTTGATCTGGTTGGCAGATGCTAGAAATCTTGTAACACTGCAAATATGAGTTTTGAATTTGGGGCCATTCCATGTCGGAGGAATAATCAGAAACTATGCATTTACACAGGTTTTTTTATGAACAGGAATAAATATCTTTATGTATTCACATTTGGCAGGTAAAGTTGAATCCTAGATTAATGGTATTCTACTTAACCAGTTAAGAAGGTTTAACGTGTATACTCGTCAAACCAAATATCAATTGCTGTTCGTATGACGTGTGTACTCGTCAAACCAAATATTTACCGCTGTGCGTATGACGTGTATAATCAATTTGAATATCTATTGCCATGCGGTCATCAAACAAACATTTTATTGTTGTACACATGAAGTGTATACGCGTCGTGTACTGTATACCCTCGACCCTCGAAATTTCATTAAAATACAAGAAGAAGACCATTTGGTGTTATGTTTCCATTAATATTATTAATGGAACTGCTAAATATTTTATATTGCGGGTAGGGTTCTCGGCTAGAAAAGCTTCGACTTGCACAGAGAATGTAAATTGCAGAAATAATGAGTAGGTCAGTACTGATACTTTGCTTTATAAAGCAGAGTTATGCACTATAAAAACTGCTGCGTTATATCGCTCCAACAACCCAAAATGTGGTGTGAAGGAACACATTGCACCCAAATCGGGTGCTGATATAGGAATTAAAGAGTGTCTCTTAAAATTAAATATTCTTACACCAAACTCACAAACATTCACGTCATACGAGAATTATTTTCGCTTTCGAAAACACCAATGTTGGCGCACTTTGAATATCTAAAATTCAAGAAACGTCTATGAACACCGCGAATAGTTTGTTCATAATCTGGAATGTGTTATCGAGAGTTTGTTATTTTCAATGCTTGTATTAATCCATAGAAAAGAAAATTCGCCGTTAAAATATGTTTCTAATTGGGTGATATGGATAATTATGGTTTAGTTTTTTAATCTCCGAGAACTGCATCAATTAGTTTAATAACGTAAAAATTCTAGCCTCTTCTGTTCTATTTTGACTAGCACGAATTCGTCTCAATATTCTCTTTGTGTATGTTTGATTGACAGACTTATTTTGTTTTAAGATTTAGTGTTCAATGCGTCCAGAAAAAAAAAAAAAAAAAAAAAAAAAAAAAAAAATTAACGGACAACCCTAAATTCCTTTTGATCTAATGATGAGATCTTCACGTTCTAAGACTCATTCTTAATGGTTCGAGGGAGTGATTTCAAATATGCTAATTAATTAATGCCGACGATATTTTAAGTTAAAATTAGACACAAAAATGTACTTTCCCTGAATAAAGATACCTTTTTACCCGACGGATTCGGATTTCTGACCCCCAATATATAGGCGGTAGCTGCAATCTGGGAAATAGGGTCCCCATAGTTTAGTCAGGAAAGCGGTTCAAAGTTTGTAACCATACTGTTAAGTTTACTTTTTGCATATTATCCCATGCAAAAAAGAAATTTTAATATTTATTAATTATTTTTTATTATTTAATTTAACAATAGTGGAAAAACGTTTGAATTGCAAGTTATAAAATTTTTACATAAATTTGAAGTATGTCATTTTACATGGCAGAGTATAGAATTTGAGCGAAATGGGTTGAATAGATCGTGTGGAATCGAATTTTTAATATACGACTTAGTTGAAATTCTATTTCCCAAGAATTATTCAAACGATTTAGCTCAATTTTTAAATTTTGCTGCGTAAAATTACATACTTTAAAATGATGTTCAAAATTGTATGCTTTACAATTCAAATTGTTTTCGACTATTATTAAATAAAATAATAAAAAATATATACTAAAATTTCTTTTATTGCATAGGATAATATACAAAAAGTAAAATTAACAATAAGGTTCTAAACTATGAACCGTTCTTCTGGCTAAACTATGGGGGACCCTATTTCCCTGATTGCGGATACCCCCTATATAATGGGGGTTAGAAATCCGAATCCATCGGAAAAAAAAGGTACGTCTTTGTGTCTAATTTCGTAACTTAAAATATCGTCTGCATTAATTAATTAGCATTTGATAAACGAATTTTATAAGTATGTGCAAATTTTTTTTAATTCGCTTAAAAAATTCTCGAGTTAAGGCGAAATACGCAAAAAGTTAAATTAACATCAAAATTCCGAACTCTGAACTGCTCTCCTGATCAAACTATGGGGGACCCCATTTCCCAGATTGCGGCTACCCCCTATATTTTTTGGGGTTAGAAAGTACGTTTTCGTGATTTAAAATGTCGTCTGCATTCATTAATTAGCATATTTAAGTTCACGTCCTTGAATGATTAAGATTGAGTCCTAGAACGTGAAGATCCGATTATTAGACCAAAACTGCATAACTTCTATGGCCCACTGTACATACATGTAACTGTAACATGACTTGACTGACTTATCTTTCTGTCATTATGAATTCTAGTGTTACGGAATGACAAAAATGGTGGTGGCTACATTTCACCAAATAGTCTAAAAGAACATTCTTGGAAGTAATTAGATCAAACAATTATGTAGGGTGTTTCAATTTGGAGTAAATGAGTCTCCACCATTTTTGGTGTTGCGATACACTAAAACAGGAGTGGCTAAGCTCCTTGATAGTAGTGCCATTTTTCAAAATTTGAAATTATTCGCGAGCCGCAATTAATTACGTATTTAAAAGGCAGGCATAAAGGTATGAAAAAAAAATTATTTTTTTACAGAAAATATATACATTGAAAACAGTACAAAATGCATGTACTGAATTTTAAAATTGAAAATTAAACACATTTATTTTATAATTCTTTAAAATTTGGTAAATAATTTGTGGAGGCACTTCTCAGTAATTCTCTGAGATGCTGGTTAGTTAATACTGATCGGTGTTTGGATTTAAATGATTCACTTAAGTTCCGAATATTGAAATAATTTCACAAGCAGCCTTTTTTAGTTCAGGATACTTCGTTTCTGGTACAAATTTCCAAAATTCAGTAATCGACGTCGTCTTATATTTTAATTGTAGAGCTTGATCTTCTTGCATCTCTATTAATTCTAATTCTCCGGATGCTTTTTGGGTCATAATTATATTGGAAATGGAAAACTCACCTTGAATTATGATAATTTCAAATGGATTCAGAAAAAGAAAATCAAGAGACGATTTAAAATATTTCAAATCTTGAAATCTATTTTGGAATTCCGTCAATATTCCTTCTTGCTTTTTTATATACTCGTTGAGTTTTTCTTGTTTAATATTGGAACAATTTTTAATTCGAGGAAAATGACAAAATGTTTTATTTTTAATGTCCTTTTGAAAAAGTTGTAGTTTAGGTGTAAAACTAAATATACAATGTGAGAGGTCAGTTATTATTTTATATTTCCCCTGTAATTGTAAATTCAGTGCTTGCAAATGTTCCATGACATCAGTTAAAAACATTAAGTCTTGTAACCACTCGTCATCGTCTCATTCTGAATAGGCTATTTCCTTTTCTTTTAGAAATACAGTTATCGGATCAAACAAATCTACAAAACAATTCAATACGTTGTAGCTAGATAACCATCTAACAATGCAAAAGAAATTAATGTCATTTGGAAGTTTTTCGTCCATTAATTATTTAAGGAAATTTTTGAAGTGTCGATGATTTTTTGCATTGGTGCGAATGTAATTTACAATGTGTAACACTGTTTTCATAACATCAGGATATGTTAAATATTTTGAAACGAGATGTTCTCCGTGAATTATGCAATGAATCGGTATGAATTGACAAATTTGAGAATCATCCCTAAAAATCCCAATAATACCTTTTTTTTTTTACCCAGCATTGCCGGCGCTCCATCAGTTGCAATGCTTACAAGTTTAGTAAGAAGCAAATCAAAAGTTTTCATTATGGAATCTAATGCATTTTTAATATCGACACCACGGGTTGACTCTTGAAGTGCTACTAATTCTTTCTTAACAACGAAGTCAGGTGAAACAAAACGTATGAAAACTGCCAATTGCGGAAGATCTGCGATATCTGTCGATTCGTCAAGGAACGATAATAATTGTTTTAAAATATAATAGCACAAAAATGAAAAGGACATTGGGTACATTTATCGAGAGCCACAAATAATCCTTCAAAGAGCCGCAGGTTCCCCCCCCCCCTCCACTAGAATGTTTTATAGTGTACACATTCTTGAATTGAGCACAATCCCCCCTTTATGTTAAAGAATCTAGAAAGAAGTTGTTCAGCCCTTAGAATAGGTAACTATGGCAGTGCTATAACAGAAAAACAGCTTACGTTGATGTTCGTCAGATTTAGCAGAGTGTCACTAAATTGCAGTGAATGCGAATACGAAGTAAAGTGACTGTCAGTCACCTTTTGAACCGGTTGTTGAGCACTACATGTAGGGTTGGGTATAGTTTGTCTAAAGTAAGAACTCCCCTAGCCATTCATCTGGACCCATGGCGGTGACTAAGGTAACGAGGTATAACTATTTCAAGTAGTGGTGAGGGGTCACTGTTTAGGGCAGGTTTGGGCTCGGGTCGGCGAGAGAAAGGAAATATTTTTCTTCGGTCTATTGGGTTAGCCCTAGAGCAGTGTTTCCCAAAGTGTGGTACGCGTACCCCCAGGGGTACGGGAACAGTTTAGCGGGGGTACGCGTGATTAGGCGAAATATCTTATGTACTTATGCAACAAACGAAAATTTAAAAAACTTTTATTTTAAAACAAAGCTAGCCATGAAAATTTACGATTACGTATTTTTCTATTGGCTATTTTTTGCAGAGTTAACAGTTAATAATGAATGATGTCAACAGCCAGTTGTGATTTTTAGCTTTTGTGCAATTTTTTATAGTAAAAAATAGATTCATTTTTTTATTAGTGGTACACAGCGTTACGAAAAATTTAGAAAGGGTACACAAAAGTCATAAGTTTGGGAAACACTGCCCTAGAGTGAAGAGAAGCTACTCTCCCTGAAATGCACTCTTCTTGTTTCCATGGCAGCAGATGGCCGCAGACTTTGTGGTGGGGGAGTTCTTATCGTAGACAAACTGTAAGCTACCACTTACACCGCCATTTTATTCTTTTTTTGTTGTTGTCAAAATGCAGATTGAATCATAGATGATATTAATGTGTTCTCAAAGGACCAAACCTTGGGGGATCTACAGAAGCTAATCTCATTTCCCTCTTTGCTTTAGCTTCGTATTATTTGTATTTTATTGTCTTTTGAAAATTTTATAACTAACAGTAACTTTTTCAGAAATGAATGGTTCATTTTTAATGAAAGTAATCTCTCCTCGTTTTACGAAAGAATAGGATGTGTATAATTTTCTAGATTTTGAAAAAAATGTTCTTCAACTGTAATAAAGATATTTTAACAACTGATTTTAAGATAAGTAAATTATGAATGTCGAAGAAGAAAGGAACGTTGGAAATACATTTATCCGTGACAGCAATCCGCATTGAAGATAAATAAAGAAATTAATAAAAATTTTTTTTGTATAAACTTGATAAGGACATGACTCTATCTGACCTTTAATTTACTGTTTAAAATATTTATAAGTATTTGAAAAAAGTTCTTTTAATTAGAGTTCATTAAAATATGAATACACTATCTTTGTTACTCATGGAAAAAATATTTTTCGAAACAATGGAAAACTCGTTGTAGAACTCTTATTATTTATACACAGTTTTATATCAAGTGTTCCCCACATTGGGTTAAACCCTATAATTTGTAAAATTCAAACTTGCTTTATGTGGAGAAGGGTTCCATAACTGCTTAAGTTGGATACCATCCTGCCAATGAGGTGAACTGGGTTCGAATTCCAACGATGGATCGTCGATACGAATTCCGCATCCGGCTTGCCCCGACCACAGTGCTGACATGAAATATCCTCAGTGATAGACAGATCCTGGGTCCCTTCTACAGTCGCTTTTTCGTTAAGCTAACCGTGAGAGGTTTTCCTTTCCTTGTAACGCAAATGCGAGGTCTATTTTTTTAACTTTAGGAAAGCACAGTTCATAATCAAATATAAATATTTTTATCATAAATACAATATATTAGACAGAACTATTTTGTTTTCGCAAAATAAAACATAACAAATGTATCTTCCGTAATAAATGTAAGTCGTGAATATTGATTTATATTTCAAATTTATTTAGTAAAAATATTATATTCTATACTCTGTTGCAAGTTAAGAAAAAAACCATTATACCTATGGAGAGATATTAACATCGTCAATTCTTGAAACACAGCCTTCTTTTAGCATGCTTTCTTAAATCGTGAGAAATGAAGAAAACAAAACTTATTAAATAATAATTTAACAAGTAATAAGAATTAATAAAAATGATTTCTAAAAATCGTAATCCTTTCTGTCCGCGTTTAAAGAATCTGGTTAAAGAATAATAAATGTTATTTCTTTCAGACGAATTTCTAGATCAGCGAAACATAAGTAAAAATTATTTTTCTCGCATTTGATTTCTTAAGGGTATGTCAGTATAAAACGCATTATCTTTATTGTCCAATCAAATTCAATGCTTTTACAACGTCATATCGATGTTTTTTTCTTTCTTTCTCAAGAAGGAATATTCTCCT